>VWYP01019168.1:0-14845 GCA_013400435.1 Pycnonotus jocosus
AAAACAAAATAAAACACTGGAAAGGCTGAGCTGGACTTGGTGCCTTCCAGAGCGTGCTGAGATTTCCAGAAGCTTCCTTCTGGCACTCCCCATGGACAGTGGATGCTCTTCCCACACCCAGAGTGTCCTGATATTTTTGAGCTTGAGGATTGCTGGTTCTTCCCAAGGGAAACTTTCCAACAGTTTTCTCTTTTCCGAACAACTTTGTGTAAATAATTATTTTGTTTTCCTATAACATTTTAAAGTNCCCCATGGAGAGTGGATGCTCTTGCCACACCCAGAGTGTCCCGACATTTTTGAGCTTGAGGATTGCTGGTTCTTCCCAAAAGAAACTCTCCAACAGTTTTCTCTTTTTTGAACAAGTTTGTGTAAATATTGTGTTTTCCTATAACATTTTAAAGTAAACAATATATTTTTTTCTATAACAACCTCTCTCCCAGTTGGTGTTTGCTATTTTTGTTACTTGAACAATGGAGAGAGGTGTCAGTTCTACAGACCAATAATGTGCCTTTTTTTTGGTAAAAAAAAGAAAAATTGTTTACTTAGAAATGTTNTTAAAAAATGTTATGAGAAAAAAAAATAGTTATTTACACAAAATTGTTTAAAAAAGGGAAAACTGTTGAAAAGTTTCCTTTGAGAAGAATTAGCAATTCTCAGGCTCAAAAATATCCAGCCCACACAGGGGTGGAGGAACTGCTGTGGGAATTTAGCCCCTAATCCAGTTACTCTGGGGTTACTACGAGGTGTAAAAACCCTCAAGGGTTGTCCTGGGGAGGAATATTTGAGAGCAGCCCTGAGGAGGAGGAGTGGACACATCCATGGAAGATGAGCAGGGTTTCCTCAGGGCAGAGTCACATCATCCAAAATCTCCAAAATATCCCAAAATCTCCTCTCCATCCTGGGCTGAGGAGCTGGGGAGCTTCAGCAAAGGACTCGGCCACGCCACAGCTTCCAGGAGCTCCTGAGGGACTGGGAAAGATGAAAATTTGGGAAACCTGGAGCAAGCACTTGGCTGAAAGGATCTGGGGAAGGGTCTGGAGAAGCAGGAAAAGCTGAGGGAGCTGGGAAAGGGAGAAAAGGAGGCTCAGGGGGGACCTTGTGGCTCTGCACAAGTCCCTCCCAGGACGGGACAGCCGGGGGACAGGGACAGGAGGAGAGGGAATGGCCTCAGGCTGGGCCAGGGGAGGTTTAGATTGGATTTTTGGGAAAATTCCTTCCCCAAAAGAGTTGTCCAGCCCTGGCACAGCTGCCCAGGGCAATGGGGAGTCCCCATCCCTGGAGGGATTTAAAATCCATGTGGAGGTGGCACTTGGGGACACTGGCACTGGTGGCAGTGCTGGGGGAACAGCTGGACTCGATGACCTCAGAGGGCTTTTCCAACCTGAACAATTCCAAATGCACTGAAAGCAGGGAGACACCCTGAGAAACGCCCCAGGGGATGCTGTGAGGGCACAAATTGGTGCCATCCCAAAACTCCTGGCAGCTGCAGATTGGCCTGGGAAGGAAATCCATGGATGGGTGATTTGCTGCGGGGAGTTTCAAGGATCCCATAAAAATGGGGATTTTTGGGATGCAGGGGCAGCACCCGCCTGGGGAAGGGCCATACAGGGAACCTCTGATCCCCCAAATCCCCCTGGGGAAGCAGAAGGAGGAAGGTGAGGACGGGGGTGTCAAGCTGAGGGTGGCTTTCAATCCTCTGCCATCGGGATTTTTGGTTAATGTGGTGAAAGCGCTAATTACAGCTAATTACTAATGTGGACATGGCACTTGGGGACACGGCTCAGTGGTGGCCTTGGCAGTGCAGGGAANAGCTAATTACACCCGCACTGAGATCAAAGCTCAGCGGAAACTACGGGGAGGGGGGAGCGAACAAGGCGGAAAAGAAAGGGGAAGAAAATGAGGATTTTGTAGCAACCCAGTCCTTAATTGAAAACGAAATCAGCCTTTGTTAATTAAAGGCTGCAAGCCCAAACCAGGACGCGCTCCAGGCACAGGAATCCAGTCTGAGATGGAGACAAACACATCTCCAACACGAAAAAAAGAGAAGTTTTTCCTCCAGAGCCTCCTCTGCCCTCAGCCCCTGGAGGGAAGAGACTTCCTGGGACCCAGACTGAGCAGATTTGGGGATTTTTCACCTTTCACAGCTCGGGGAATTACAGTTCACTCAGCTCGTGTGGGGTTTACTCCAACTGAATGATCTTGAACATCCCAAATTTATTCCTGGCTTGAGGGCAGCCCCAAGGAGAACATCTCAAGCTGCCTCAAGGGAAATACAGGCTGGATATCAGGGAAAAGTTTTTTACAGAAAGGGTGATAAAGTATTGGAATGGTCTGCCTGGGGAGGTGATGGAGTCACCATCCCTGGATGTGTTTAAACAAAGCCTGGATGTGGCACTGGTGCCATGGTTTAGTTGAGGTGTTGGGGTTGGGATGGACTGGATGATTTTGGAGGTCTCTTCCAACCTAGAAATTCTGGGATTCTGTGATTCTGTGATCTGAGATGTTTCCCTCACCCACAGGTGGCAGGGGAGCACCACAGGAGCTCACAGAGACACCTGACCCTGAACAAAGGGATCCAGGTCAGGATTTGGACACGAATCGAGTCAAAGATGGTTCTCAGAGGAGGATTCCCTCCACCAGCTCCACCCCCGGGCACCCAGGCACAACCACAGGATTCATCAAGAGTAAAAACAGACAGAGAAGGAAGATTTGGCAATGAAGAGTGTTCCTGCAGAGCCCGGGGATGTTTAAACGCTTCCCTCTCCCTCGGCAGCTCCCAGTAGATGGCAGCAGGACATTGCTGATTCCAGCGGCAGGGAACAGCAGAAATCTGGGAATAATCCAACAAAAAACCTGCCCGGCCTGGCAGGACAGGAGCGCTGAGTGCCGAGGATCCCAAACCTGGCCCCACAGCCCTGCGGAGATGCAGGATTTGATAAAAGCTCAGGCTCCAGCTGCATCCTCCATCCTAAACCTCCCCATCCTCCCCTTTCACGGGATCGTGGAATTGTGGAATGATTTGGGGTGAGAAAGGATTTTGAGGATCATCCAGTGCCACCCCCTGCCATGGGCAGGGACATCTCCCACTGTCCCAGGCTGCTCCAAGCCCCAGTGTCCAACCTGGCCTTGGAATAAAGATGGGTTTTGAGTAACGGGAGCGTTCCCCAAAGCCACTGAGGGGCTGGAGCAGGTCCAGGGAATGGAGCTGGGAAGGGTTTGGAGCCCCAGGAGAGGCTGAGGGAGCTGGGAAAGGGGCTGAGCCTGGAGCAAAGGAGGCTCAGGGGGGACCTTGTGGCTCTGCACAAGTCCCTGCCAGGAGGGGACAGCCGGGGGGGTCGGGCTGTGCTGGCAGGGAACAGGGACAGGAGGAGAGGGAACGGCCTCAGGCTGGCCCAGGGGAGGGTCTGGGTGGATTTTTGGGAAAATTCCATCTCCATAAGGGTTGTTAAACATTGGGAAGAGCTGCCCAGGGAGGTTTGGAGTCCCCATCCCTGGAAATGTCCAAGGAATTCCTGGAGGTGGCACTCAGAGCTCTGGGTTGGGGACAAGGTGGGCATTGGGCATGGCTTGGACTCCACAGTCTTAGAAATCTTTCCCAAATTCCATGATCCTGAGGGTCCATGGTTTGGGGTTATTGACGGCCAAACCAGGAACAAGTGGAGCTCTGGGGGCTCCTCCCCAGCCCATTTCCCAGGGACCCACCGGCAGTGCCAGGGAGGTGCCACATCTGCCACAGGGACATGTCACAGCCATTGTCCCTGCTGATGTCACAGCCACTGTCCCTGCTGATGTCACAGCCACTGTCCCTGCTGATGTCACAGCCACTGTCCCTGGTGATGTCACAGCCACTGTCCCTGGTGATGTCACAGCCACTGTCCCTGGTGATGTCACAGCCACTGTCCCTGGTGATGTCACAGCCAATATCCCTGGTGATGTCACAGCCATTGTCCCTGCTGATGTCACAGCCAATATCTCTGGTGACATCACAGCCACTGTCCCTGGTGACATCACAGCCACTGTCCCTGGTGATGTCACAATATCCCTGGTGATGTCACAGCCACTGTCCCTGGTGATGTCACAGCCACTGTCCCTGGTGATGTCACAATATCCCTGGTGATGTCACAGCCACTGTCCCTGGTGATGTCACAGCCACTGTCCCTGGTGATGTCACAGTGTCTATCCCTGGTGATGTCACAGCCACAGTCTCTGGTGACGTCACAGCCATTGTCCCTGGTGATGTCACAGTGTCTATCCCTGGTGATGTCACAGCCAATATCTCTGGTGACATCACAGCCACTGTCCCTGGTGACATCACAGCCACTGTCCCTGGTGATGTCACAGTGTCTATCCCTGGTGACATCACAGCCACTGTGCCTGGTGATGTCACAATATCCCTGGTGATGTCACAGCCACTGTCCCTGGTGATGTCACCAACAGCAATAAAAGGTTCCTGGTCCCTGCAGGAGGAGCGGCCTTGGGAACATCTGGAATGGCAGCACAGGGAAAGCTCCAGGTGACTCCAGGTGTGGGGACACCTCTGGGTCCCTCTGCTGCCACCACCTGAGCAGGGAGGACACCGAGGGACAATGACAGCCCTGCTCAGACACCTTCATTTCGAGGTCACAGCGACACTTGTTGGAGAAAATGTTCCCATTTCATCCCTGCTCCCTCTGCAGCCACCTCAGCTCACTCTCCAGAACACTCGATTTTAACACCTCTGTGACTCTGAAAATGCTTTTTTTAAAGTGATTTTTTTATTTAAGGGTGAGTCTGAAGCAGAATCCTCACCCTTTGTGACTGCCTCTGATGAAATCTTCCTAAAATCCCAGAGAATTTTGGCTGGACATAGAGGGAGAGGAGGGAAGAAGGCACAAGGGAAAGGACCCGAGTAGGAATTCAGATTCGAAGCTTTTATCCCTTTTAATGCCATAAATCTGCTTCTGGCTGTGAAACTTTGGAAATTTGGAGGTATTTGGAAATCATGCTCAGTCCCAGACTTTGCAGCACGTGCCTGGATATTCCATTGGGAGAAAATCCTGTTTTTTTTTCTTAATAAAGCAGTGGAAGCCCCACCAACCTCCCGCATTTCTGCTGCCCTAAATACCCAACACACACAGGAGTGAAAAACTGATTAATATTTGCAGGAAATTTAGCAATTTCCACAAATCCTTTGTGACACCTCAGCAAGTCAGAACCAGCCCGTTTCACCCTTTCTCCTGGTGGAAAAAAACCTCCTCACACCACTTGGCAATTTAATTTTTTTTTTTCCAGTGGAAATGTGCTCCAGCTCTGCTCTGTGATGCTCTGCTGAGACTTTCCCTGCCTTGAACTGAGAATCTTCAAGCAAAACTCATTTAAAACACATTTTTCCCTTTGCCATGGGGCTGCTCCCAAAGCAGCAAATGCTGCTGTTGTCACAGGAATTTGGTGATTTGCTGCAGGTTACAGAAATTTGGAAAAAAATGGGATTTAAACAGCAAGAGCCTCACCAGGACCAACCTCACCAGGACCTCACAACTTTCTCAGGCCAATCTAAAGAAATTAATTCAATTATGATCTATTCAATGAGATCCCAAATAACTGAGGCCCTCAGTCACACTCCTCACCCAGAGAGTTCAAAATTCCCTCCTAATCCAGCCTCCAGCAGCAGTGGCCAAGGGATGGCACCAAGTTTTCCTGGTGTTTGTGGTGGCTCAGATCCAAGTTTCCCACAAACCTTGACCTCACTCCTTCATTCCCAAGTTCCAGACCTTTCCTTTGGCTCTTCCTGGGCTCAGCTGTGCCCTCCTGGCCCAGCTGCTGCCACAGAGGATCAAAACCACTGCTCAGGGTTTGCCTTCACCCATCTGCTCATCCCTCAGTCCTCCTTGAGTGGAGAAATCCCCAAAATGTGGGAAAGGTTTGCGGGGGGAATGTCACGCCCAGTTTTGGGGTTTATTTTGCTGTTCCTGCTGCTTGGAGATAACAGAGCTCTAGGGAGATGTCCCTTCAAGCCAGCCTGGATCTGGTGACCCTGAGCCCTCAACAAACCAAAAGATTTCTCACCTGGGAATAAATCCAAGCCCCAATTCCATCCTGATTTCTTCCCATTCCTTTTGGAAGCTTTTCCCTGCCTGGGTTTTTTGATCTTGGAGAAGCCCCAAGGGAGCACCGAGCGCAGACGCTTTGGTGGGACCTCACACCAACCTCAACCGATCCACATTTGGGCTTGATGAGCTTGGAGATCTTCCCCAACCTCAAAAACCCCCCTGACTCCGATTCCAAGCCCCTCTGAACGTCGCTCAACCAAAGGAAACCCCAAAATTACCACCGACACCTCCACCCGCCGAACGTGACGCTCACGAGACTTTTGGAAGGAGCTCCACCCTCTGCTCCAATGGGCTCCAGAAAAGTGACAAACCCCAAGGTTTGTGCTCACCTGGCGAAGTCCAGGTCGGCCTCCCGGGACATGGTGATGTTGGTCAGGTTCTGCTGCAGGATGAAGATGTTCCTGCACATCTTCTTGATGCCGGACTCGCTGATGCGCTTGAAGTAGTGCGCGCCGTTGATGAGGATGCAGGAGATGAGGTGGCCCAAACCTGTGCAGGGGGAGGAGGTTTAGTGCCAATAATTCGTGGGAAAACCTCCTAAAACCCCTCTAAAATGAGTGGTGCAGGTGAGCTGGGTCGAGGGATGATTGGATTTTTACCTGGAAACCTCTCAGTAATCTTCATGGTGCGGTTTAGGACTTTGCAGGTCTTTAATAAAAATACAAAACCGCCCCAAAACCCCTCAGTAATCTTCATGGTGCAGCTTAGGACTTTGCAGGTCTTTAATAAAAACACAAAACCTCCCCAAAACCCCTCAGTAATCTTCATGGAGCAGCTTAGGACTTTGCAGGTCTTTAGTAAAAAACACAAAACTGCCCCAAAACCTCTCAGTAATCTTCATGCTGCAGTTTAGGACTTTGCAGGTCTTTAGTAAAAAACACAAAACTGCCCCAAAACCTCTCAGTAATCTTCATGCTGCAGTTTAGGACTTTGCAGGTCTTTAGTAAAAAACACAAAACTGCCCCAAAACCTCTCAGTAATCTTCATGCTGCAGTTTAGGACTTTGCAGGTCTTTAGTAAAAAACACAAAACTGCCCCAAAAGTTGGAGCTGGGTTATCATCAGCACTGATTTTTAATCAGGCTTTGCATAATGTCCTGTGCAGTTCCTCTCCCTGTCTGGGCAGAGCAGGGGTTGGGGTTAGGGTTGGATTAGGGTTAGGGGGTCACTGCAGCTCCTGTAAAACCACAGGATTTTAATCTGTTAACCAGGGTGGTCTTTTCCCTGTTTTCCCTGGAAAATTCAGCCTCCAGGAGCAGGGATGAGCTGCATTTCAATGCCTCTGATGGCACAACCCCTCTCTGATCAGCCCTGAACGCTCTCCTGTGTCTGAGGGATGTCAGCAGGACACAGGTGAGGGCTAAGGGACACAGCCACCCCCAAAATGATGCATCCACTCGTGTCACATCACAAAGAGCAAAACCCCAGCCTGATTTACACTGCACAGGTCTGGGCAAGGCCAATTAAAAGCCTCAATTAAGGATGGAGTTCCTGTACAGGGAGCCAGTGTGGGGCATTTATAAATCCCAGACCCGGCTTGAGAGGTGCCTGTGATTAAGAAGGACCATGAGGATGGATTTAAACTTCAGCAGGATGTGAATGGTCCCCATGGCTCTGTGTGGAGCCATTTCCCTCCTGAACAAACAGGGAATCACAGAACCTCAGGATGATTTGGGTGGGAAGGGACCTCAAAGCCCCTCCAGTGCCACCCCCTACCATGGGCAGGGACACCTCCCACCATCCCAGGGTGCTCCAATCTGGCCTTGGACATTCCAGGGATCCAGGGGCAGCCACAGCTGCTCTGGCAATTCCAGCCCAGCCAGCAATTCCTTGCCAAGATCCCATCCTGCCCTGTGGCAGTGGGAAGCCATTCCCTGTGTCCTGTCCCTTGTCCCCAGTCCCTCTGCAGCTCTCCTGGAGCCCCTTTAAGCCCTGGAATGTTCTGGAAGCTCTCCCTGGAGTTCCCTTTTCTCCAGGTGAACATTCCCAGCTCTCCCAACCGCTCCAACCCCATGCAGTTCTCACTCATCAATCCTCTGAGGGCAACAATTCCTTCACCCCTGGAAGGAATCCCGCAGAGCTTTGGGACGAGGACATAAAAACCCTTTCCCCGAGGCAGGGCTGGGAATCTGCTGACCTTCAAAGATGTACTGGAACTTGTGCTGCTGCAGGCTGGCCCCCATGGCCTCCTCGATGGCGCTGATGTCCTTGTTGAGCCGCACCACCAGCGGGTCGTAGTCCATGCTCTCCACGTTGGCCACGATGGCGTAATTCCCTTGCTTGGCCAGAGGGATCAGGTAGTGGAAGCAGTGAACCCTGCCAGGCACGAGGGAGAAACAGCAAGATGCAGCAAGCCCTGAATTTTAAAAATATTTGTGGGATGCAGAGTGGGGTTTTTTTTCCCTTTCCTCGAGCTGGTGGAAAAATAACTTCAGGTGGTTGGAAGGGTTTTGGCTTCTTTTGTTCTCTTTGCCAAGGTCGGGGTGAATAATAGTTGGGAAATAAAAATGTTGAGTTTGGACTTGGAATGTTTATTGTATCTTATCTATTTACAGTATTTACTAAGTGTTTACTATCTTATCTATTTACAGTATTTACTAAGTGTTTACTATCTTATCTATTTACAGTATTTACTAAGTGTTTACTATCTTATCTATTTACAGTATTTACTGTTTACTATCTTATCTATTTACAGTATTACTTAGACGTGAGCTTAACTAGTGAGCCAGGGAAATGAGGTAAAATGGAGAGATTTTAACTTTTTCTAAGGTCTTTTAAGCAATAATCACCTAATACTGAGGTGACACCAATATAATTTATGTTTTTGACATAATAATGACCACTTAAGGCCTGCAATGTGAACGTTTTTCACCCAATTACAGAAAACCACCTAAACTCATAAAGATGATGGAAGAAGAAGGTGAAGAAGAAGGACAAAGACAATACCTAAAATCCTTAATTTTGACTCATGTGCTTTAGTATACACTAAACCCCCGAATTCCAAGTTTCTATGATTCCAACAGGTGGTGATGTCTGTGTTAAAGGCATCCTGCTCCTGTCATTGTCCCATCTTCAGGGATGGATCCAAGAGATTCTTGGTGACAGATCTGACCTCCATCATCCCAATGAATTTTCCCAAGATTCCCCAGATTCCCATACGATATCAGCCCTCCAACAAGAACTCCTTCCATGGAAACCTGATAAAAGTGAAAACTGGCAGGACCAGCGAGCCAGGGATCATGGGATGATCATTAAAATTCCAAGACTGTGGCTATTCCCAAGCATTTCACACTTTTGAAACTCTTTCCTGTTCACCAATGTGCCCAACCATCATCCCTTCATGGAAGGAGAAATTCCATGCCAGTGGAATCCCAACCATCATCCCTCCATGAAAGGGGAAATTCCATGCAGTCAAATCCCAATCATAATTCCATGATGGAAGGAGAAATTCCATGCCAGTCGAATCCCAATCATAATTCCATGATTGGAGGAGAAATTCCATGCAGTCCAATCCCAATCATAATTCCATGATGGAAGGAGAAATTCCACACAATCAAATCCCAACGTGCCCAACCATCATCCCTCCATGGAAGGAGACATTCCATGAAGTTTAATCCCCTTTTTAGGACTCTGCAAAAAACCATAATTAAGTTGTTTCTCTCAAAACCAAAGAGGAAAGTTCCGTGTCCAGAAAAATCCACAGCAGAGCTCCTTCTGCTTTTGTAGTCACCCAGTGGGAACAGGGTTGGGTTCTACTTCCACCAGGTTGGATTTTAGGGAAAATTCCTTCATGGAAAGGGTTATCCAGCCCTGCACAGGCTGCCCAAGGCCCTGGGGGATGCCATGTGGAGGTGGCACTTGGGGGACATGGTCAGTGGTGGCCTTGGCAGAGCTGGGAATGATTGGACCTCATGATCTTAGAGGTCTTTTCCAACCTAAATGATTCCATGATTCTGAAATTCCCCTGCCAGGGGAACAAATCAAAGCCTGAGGGTGAATCCCTGGAATTTGGGGCATAACTCGGGGTCAGCACCAGAAGTGGCCCAAAGCTGTGACAGAGATGTCCTGGCTCCCACATCCCCTGGAAAACACCCTTGAGGTGGCCATCACAGGCAAGTCCAAGTTTAGGGCAATTCCCAGAGTAAAAGCATCTCATATAAAATTTTAGATTTTTTTTTTTTTAAATATGAAAATCCTGTAACAGACATTAAACAGTCTAAAATTTCATGGTTATTCCAAAAAAAAAAAGCTGCTTCCATTCCCAGGCTGGATGAGCAAGCTGGGATGGTGGAAGGTGTCCCTGCCCAGGGCACTGGATGAACTTTGAGGTCCTTTCCAACCCAAACCTTGCCAGGATTGCAGGATGTGATTCCATGGCACAGTGAATGATCTGGGTGTGCCAAATGCCTCCTTTAGGGAAGCACATCCAAATCCAAGGAGCAGGATCTCAGTGACCCCAGGAGACAACACCAGCCTGCATCTGGAATGAACAGGAGCTCTGGGGCAGGAGAAGGTGAGGGGATAATTGTGCCAAATTCCCAAAATTCCTGGAGAATTCCAGGACACAATTCCCAAATTCCTGGCTGTTTTGGTGTCTCCTCAGCAGCCAGAGGCAGGAGAAATCCCCAGGCTCTTCCCAAATGTGCTCTGAGTGTCTCTCAAACCACAGGGATTCTACAGATGGATTCCCATTGTGGATCCCCATTCCCAACCTTGGAAATGGCACGGATCCAGGGATTGGGGTTGGAACAGAGAATCCTGCTGGGAACAGGCACCAGAGGGGCTGGGATTGTTCCCTGTTACTGCAGGTGGTTGGAAATGCAGAGTGAAGGATCCAGGGAAGCTCCCACCCTGCTGGGATTTTCCTGAATCCATCCTTTCCACCCTTTGGACACGGTGACGTGGTTTGGTGAATTCCCAGCTCCAAACTCGGCTCCTGTTGGAAGCACTGGAGGAGCTGGGCAATGCTCTGCTCTAAATTCCAGCACAGTCTATCCCTGAATTCCATTTTTGGGATTTTTTGCTTAACCCAAGTGTGACTAAAAGCCACAGAGGTCACAAACCCATCCCAGGAGTCCAGGGTTACCTCAGGCATCACCTCCTGCTACAGCCCAGCTGGAAAACTGCTCCATGTCCACACTTCCACCACCTTTTCCTCAAATCCCTCCAAGCCCAGCAGGTGATGGATGGCAGGATGAAGGACTGCAGACAAGAATTAATGTGGATTTTTTTTTTTTCCAGAGCTCCACGCTGACTCCAGCAGAGCACACAGGGCCTGGGATGTGTCACCAAAGAACAAGCTGATGATCCATCAAAGCTCTGACATTCCCCTTCCACTTGATGAGCAAAGGGAAGCAATGGAAATGCACCTGGCCTCAACAGCTCTCCAGGGAAAAAACATCTGCCCAGCCCTGGAGTGGGCAGCTGGCAGCCTGAAGAAAGGGATTTGCTGCCTTTGATCTTTGCAGGTGAAGGCAGAGACTCCGTGAAATTATCCAGCCCTTGAAAAAAAAATCCAGCTGGTTCCCGAGTTCCTGTCACTGTTTGAAAAAGTAGGAGAAACTCCTATTTGCAATCCCAAAAAAAACCCTGTGGAGATGCCTGTTAGACCATGAAAACACCACTGTGTTGTTTTGGAAAGCCAAAGTNAAAACCAAACCAAACTGTGGAGACACCTGTTAGACCATGAAAACACCATTGTGTTGTTTTGGAAAGCCAAAGTCCCCCAAAATCACGTTTTTCCTGGTCTCTGAAGCATAATCATGGAATCACAGAGTGGGTTGGGTTGGAGGGACCTGCAAGATCATCCAGCGCCACCCCTGCCATGGGCAGGGACACCTTCCACTGTCCCAGCTGCTCCAAGCCTCATCCAAGCTCACCTTGGGCCCTTCCAGGGATCCAGGAACAGCTCCAGCTCCTCTAGGAAACCCCTGACGAAACCTCACCATGCCCATATTATGGAATTTCTTCCTAAATTCTCTTTTAATTAAGATACAAACCTCCCTTGGAAATTCCACTTTGGGTATCCTGCCTCCATCCCACGATTTGGTGACCTGGCATTTCTGGACCAACCTTTGAAGCTGACGTGGACAAGTTTGTCTCCTCTGGAGATGATCTTCCCAAGACCTCCCTGAAACCCCAAATCCCCCAAATTCCAGGTTTTTACCTGACTTCCAGGTGCAGCACCAGCAGGCAGCGATCAGCCATCTCCTGGAAGGACCTGGCCAGCTCACTGAGGCTCTGCAGGATCTGCTCGGATGCAGGGAGGTGCTCCAGGCTGGCGTGGCTGTCCTGGCCTGGGGACATGGCTGGCAAGAGAGAAAAGAGTTAAATTTGGGACATTCTCCAATTTTCCATCCAGAGCCTCCCATCCCAGCTCTGGGTGTTCCCTGCACCTCTAATTCAGGAGTGGATCGAGGAGCAAAGTGCTCCTGGGATGGAATAAACCCCCACGTGGAGCTGAGGGGTTTCAGCAACCAGCAGGACACATTTTATGGGCAGAGATTGCTCTGGGGTGAGAATTCCTGTGGCTGCAGAGTCCAGGAGTGTTTACCTTGCTCTGCTGGGAGGGAGGGAGGAGCTCCCAGCAGCCACAGGTGGGAGGGTCCTTTTTGGTCACCACAATGTCCCCATGACCCTCAGGTGAGTCCTCATCCCTTCAGAGGAGCCTTCCTTTGGTTTTGGTCCTTAACCACAGCTCTGGGGCAGCAAAAAGCAATTAAAGCACAGAGAACACCCATGAGCTGCTCCTGGATCCTTTCCTTCCTGCTGAGACCTCCTTGGAAAAGCTCCTGGGATTTTATCCCAGCCATGAGTGCAGGTCTGGCTCCATAACTTCATCCCTTGTGGCAGCAAAAAGCAATTAAAGCACAGAGAACACCCATGAGCTGCTCCTGGATCCTTTCCTTCCTGCTGAGACCTCCTTGGAAAAGCTCCTGGGATTTTATCCCAGCCCCCAGAGCAGCTCCAGCTCCATAACTTCATCCCTTGTGTTTCACCCCAGAGCCTGAGCCCTGAAACTCCTCCCTGCAGCCACAAAACAGGAGGAACCCTCTGTTATCCCACATTCCAGCCTAATTCCACCCCAAATTTCCGACTTCAAGATCTCCAAGTCCCATCCCCACAATCCCTGTGTCCCACAGCCTCCAGCCAAAACTCTTCTGCAACAGGGAGGGCAAACTTTGGGATGGAATTTCCAGCTGGGATGGAATTTCCAGCCTAACTTTATTCATTGATATTTTATATTTTCTTCTTTACATGGCAACATTTATTCTTTCCCTCATGGAGTTCTCCATCTCTTTGTTGAACCATGGAATCATTTTCTCCAGGCTGAGCCCCTTTCCCAGCTCCCTCAGCTGCTCCAGACCCTTCCCAGATCCAGCACAACCCTGCACAGGAAGGATCTGTGCATTCCCAAGGAGCTGCTGACAATCAGCTTCCATTTTCAGTGATGCTCATTTAAAGAAATGTGGGTTTTTAATAACCCCAGCCCTGCTTTGGGAGAAGAACTTGGAATTAAACACTAAAATAATCGGCCTAAAATTAAACACACCCTCACATCCAGCCTGAAAAGATTAAAAAAAAGCAAAGTGAGGTGATAAAAACCCCATTTTTGTGCAGAACAAATTAAAGCAGAGGTGAACAAACAAGAGGGATCTGTACAATTAAGTGTGGAAATCACAGAAGATGGAAATGGATCATCTTTGATGCTCAGAGCAGCTGTGGCTGCCCCTGGATCCCTGGAAGTGTCCAAGGCCAGGCTGGATGGGGTTTGGGATAGTGGGAGATGTCCCTGAACGTGGCAGGGGTTGGAATGAGATGATCCATGAGGTCCCTTCCAACCCAAACCATTCCATCAATTAACTCCATCAATTAACTCCATCAATTAACCTCTCCCAGCAACCCCTGACATCACAGCAAAATTCTTGAAGGAATTTTTCAAGCTGAGGAACACTGAGAAATTCCCAGCCAGGCAAATACTGCTGGAAACAGGAAAAAAGAGGGAAATGAGGGTGACAATCCAGCCTGGGTGGGTGGGAATGATGAAGATTCCCTCTCCCTGAGACTCCTCCCAGCCTCTCTCTGCTCACTGAGCTCTGTCCCACAGAAACAAAATTAAATTATCAACCAGGGGGTGAGGGGCTTATTCCCACAACCTCCAATTCCAGATTATCCCAGCACTCTCAGGAGACACCTGGGGAGAGTTTTTTGTCGTCCAGGTGACACTGGAGGGTGGCAGGACTTCAGCTCAGGGCATAATTATCTGGTGACAGGACAAAGCAGAAAACCCCACCTTCACCACACATTTTTTTTTTAGCTCCAAATCCTACATTTTAAGAAATTTTTATCCTCCTGGAGGTGCAGGAATCATTTTTTTTTTCTCTCTCTCTCTCTTTCTTGGAGATGTCACCCTGGAAGTGCTGGAGATGGATGGAGCCATCACCCAAAAAGCAGGAGTCAGCTCCTTCCCTGCTGCAGGGAGATGCTCACACACCATTTTTTTATTCCTCTCCACAATTCATTTGCAGCACTTGAAGTGAAGCTGTGATTGTATTTGTCAGGGGAGATGAGGGGAGGAGGGAGATGGGCAAAATCTTCTCCCTTTTTAAAGCACTGAAATCTTTCTGGGGTGTTCAGGGCCCACCCCAAAATCTGAATCTGAATTTCTCCTGTGTTTTTTTTGTTTTTGTTTTTGTTTTTTTTTTTTTTTTTTTTTTTTTTTGGTTTTTTTTTTTTTTTTTTTTTTTTTTTTGTTTT
>VWYP01019168.1:18419-30232 GCA_013400435.1 Pycnonotus jocosus
AATAAAAATAGAGGGGCAACATCAAAAGTGTCTGTGGGGAGGTTCGAGCTCCGTCCTACAACCTTTGGAAGGTTTGGTTGATTCACAGTTTTCTTGAAGCACTTTGCAGTCTGGAAAAGGCTTGAAAACCCACCCCAAAACCAATTGGTTCATTGAAAAAAACCTCCAAAGATCAGGTGTTTTTCACTAAAAAATTGTTTGGTTTTTTTTTTTTTTCTTCGAAAGGAACAAAAATTTGCAGGGAGAATTAAAAACAGGACCCTAACACAGGANAATAAATGAATTTTGTCCAAGGGAATCCAGAGGAAGGTGGGAATGGGGACATCCATGGGAACGATGAAGAGTTTTCAAATTCGGGGTGAAAAATGGGAAAGGAAAAGGGACAAGCACCAGGATGATCAGACTCAGCCCGATTTCTACACAATTCCTGGGTATTTTAGAGTGATTTCCCCCAAATCCCCGAGGAATTTAAGCTCTGCTGAGATCAGAGTGACCCAATGGTGTTGCCAAACCCTGGCTGTGATGTTGAGTCCCCATCCCATAATTTGGACAAGCACCAGGATGATCAGATCAGCCTGATTTCTTCACAATTCCTGGTTATTTTAGAGTGATTTCCCCCAAATCCCCGAGGAATTTAAGCTCTGCTGAGATCAGAGTGACCCAATGGTGTTGCCAAACCCTGGCTGTGATGTTGAGTCCCCATCCCATAATTTGGACAATTATTTTGCCTTTTCCGGAGCAGGGCATGGAGTCACCTCTGTCACACCGAGGAGGAGCAGGGAGAACTTTCTGATTTCCATCATGGAATCATTTTCTCCAGAAAGAGATAAAAGGACTAAAATGGGATGAACCAACAGGAGCTCCTTGGAGCCATTCCCACCAAACCCCCGAATTCCTGGCACTGCTCAGGGTTTGAAAGCTTTGCTAATTAGGTCACTTATTTACAGGACAATCCCCTGCCTTTAGGGCCGGTGGGTGGGAGGAAGGAAAGAGGGAATGAGAGTAATTAGCGTAATGATGCTGGTGAGTTAAGTGCTGACCGCAGGGATCGATCCCGGCACGGATTCCCGGTGTTGAATCCCCCGCAATAACCCATAAATGAGCAACCAGGGCAGGGAAACCACGGCTGAGTTCCTCATCCCTTTAAATATTTGATGGAAAGGGGTTGAGGCTGCAATCCGTGGGAAAAGCTTCACTGCAGACATTCCAGAATGGGGAAAAAAAAAAAGAGAAAAAAAAAGAAAAAAAAAAGGAAAAAAAAAGGAAAAAAAAAGGAAAAAAAAAAAAAAAAACCAAAAAAAAAACTCTAGAAGGCACCAGGAGATCACTTTGATGGGAAAATAAGTTTTAGGTGACTGGTGACACTGTGGTTTCAATCCCCGAGCTCCAGCAAAGCAGAGCCATTTTTAAGCTACGACATTTTCATGGCAAAATTCTAAAATAAACCAAAATAATCTCCTCGTGCTCAGTTAAATCGAACCAGGTGTTTTGTCTCCGTGAAGTCCAGCAGTTCCCTGCTGGTTTTGAAGGTGTTTTAACACTTTGCTTTCCCATTTTTTCCCATGGTTTTAGTCCTCCAAGAGTCAACTCTGCCAAGAGGGACCCAGCTGGGCTCTTGGGGTTGCTCTGCTCAGCTCCTGGCTGTGAAATCCAGGAATGGTTTGGGTGGGAAGGGACCTCAAAGCTCACCCAGTTCCAATCCCATGGGCAGGGACAGCTCCCTCTATCCCAGGGTGCTCCCAGCCCCAGTGTCCAACCTGGCCTTGGACATTCCAGGGATCCAGGGGCAGCCACAGCTGCTCTGGCAATTCCAGCCCAGCCAGGAATTCCTTCCCAAGATCCCACCCCAATCTCCCCTTTTCCAATCTGAAGCCATTCCCTGTGTCCTGTCCCTCCAGGCCTTGTCCCCAGTCCCTCTGCAGCTCTCCTGGAGCCCCTTTAGGCCCTGGAATGTTCTGGAAGCTCTCCCAGCTGTTTGCAGCAGCTTTGCTAAGTCCAAGTCCATTTGCAGTTCTCTCAAAGCTATAATTGGTGATTAATTAGCAGCTGATCACCCCTGGGTTGGTTTGGATTTGACAGATCCCGTTTCACTCTGGGTGAGGGTGGCAGAGCTCCCTGTCCTTGCTCAAGGGTGTTCCCACCTGGGAAACCCAGGAGAGCAGGCAGGGACATCATTCCTTCATTAAAAACCACCCCAAACTCGTGCTGGGGTTTGGAGCAGCCTCTGGAGAACATCGGGAATCTCTGAGCATCCCAGAGCAGGAACAGGCTGAGCTGTGGGATGGACTGAAGGATCTGTGGACACCAGCCATGGCCAAGCAGATAAAATGCCCAAAAAAAGAGCTTTTCCTTCTTCTCAGAACCAAGGAGATCTGAGTGACTTTGTCCACCCCCAGCAGCTCCCAAACCAGGTTAATTCCTGCACCCAGGGCAGGTCCATCCATGGGGGCACAGCAAAGTGGGGATGATCCCACAAAGGAGGTTCAGGGAAGGGCGGCTGGCCGGGATTTGTGCTCCTCCAGACCCCTCAAGAAGGAATATTGGAAAATAAAGCTATCTGTGAAGCTTAAATAAAAAGCTGTCACTTAGATTAAGTCAGATTGAAGCAGCAGATAGTCACCAAATAATCAAAGCACGCTCAAGATTTACCTCGTTAATTTAATGGCAGATGGTTTTTGCATTTGGTGGAAAAGTGCAGCTTTTTCAGGCTTAAATAGAAATTTGCTTTTGTTGCAGTGACAAAGCCACAGCATTCACCGAGCCCTTCCCCTGCCCCAGGGCAGGCCCGTGTGGCTCATCTCTAATCTGGCTTTTAAATAAGGTTCTCTATTAATACACCTAAAAAAAAAGAATCAATTCCCCCACCAGCAATCAATACAGCAAGATGTGCTACGAGTTCAGTGACAGGGTGAGGAAAAAAAAAATTATAAAATAAAATAAAATAAAAATCAGCTGCAGAGCTTGAGAGGAGCAGAGCCCCATTTTCGAGCTGAATTGGGTTCATTAGGGGGGTTAAACACAAAGCCCAGCACTGCTGGGTGGCCTGGCTGCACAATGAAAGGCAGCAATTTCCCCTCCACGCCGGGCTTGATTTTCATTTGTGCTGAAACCCCTCTGCAGCGCTCTTGGAGGGGCATTAAAGTGATTTTCAAGGCCAGCTCCCCGTGGCAGAAAGGGGCTGAGTTGTCCATTTGGGAATCATCACGCCTGGAGTGGGGCAGGATGATCCTTCCCAGCCATCAAAGCCAATTCCAGGCTCAGGGAAGCAAAGGAGAGGCTGATGATCCTTCCCGGGGCAAAGTGGCCCGAGATGGGTCTCGATGCTCTAATGGATCCTCAGGAAGCTTGGAAAAGCGTTTTGAGGTTATTTTGGCTGGAAAATGAGATGCAAATGCTTGGTGTGATTGTTAATAAAGCCAGGTGGTGGCAGAGAGATGCAGGATTTTGGTAAAAAGCTGTAGAAAACTTTGTTTTTTCCCTCCCCTGCTTTGGTAGCTCACCCAAACTTTGACTGTGGGGGAGGTGTTGCCCATCTGCAGAGGAAAAGGTGAAAACATCTTCCACATCCCCTTGGAATTGGGGGTGAACAGCAGAAAATATCTGGGATAAAGCAGTGAGGAGGCTTGGATGGCCCCAGGATCTGTTCCTGAAGAGATTTTTCTCTTTGTGGGGAAGGCAATGACAGGACAGGAGGGTCCCTCCACGGGCTGGTGGATGTTTTTCCAGTTAGAACTGGAAATGCATGGAAATGCTGTTAATTAGTCATTAAGGATGACCCAAACAAGGCCCACACAGGGAAATCAAATCAAGATTTGAGCAAAATCAAGATTTCTGCACACGGAGGGGCTGAGGGAAGAGCAGCTGTGACAGCCACAGACACACGGAACAAATGCAAAAAGTTTAATTCCAATGAAATTTCTGGAAGAGAAAGACAATCCCGATTTAGCTGAGCTGGAGGAGCTCAAGACCTAAAGGGGCTCCAGGAGGATGAGGATACAGGGATTTTGGAACCCTGGAAGCTGAGAATTCCAGATTTTCTGTGCTGACAGGCTCTGACCCTCAAGCAAACTCTGCATTGACCTGAGGCTGTGGAAGAGGCTCCCAAAATTGAGTGACAGCGCTGGGATTGTGGGTGTGGGGTTTGGATAGAAGTGTGTGATAGCACAGGGTGAAAAACTCAGAGTTTAAGGGTTTAGAATATAATAATAGATATAAAGCAGGATGGAGGTTTTAGGGTGGAGGCCAAGTTCTTTTTCACCTTCTTCTTCATGGGTCTGGGTGGGGTTTTGTAATTGGGTGAAAAAATCTGCATTGCGGGCTACAGGTGGTTATTGGGTTAAAAGTAAAAACAATTTAGGTGTCACCTTGTTATTGGACAATTAGTGCTTAAAAGAGCTTGGAAAGAGAGACAGAGCCATTTTCTACCTTGCTAGTTAGAACTCACAGCTTGTGAGACTGTACCATAGATAAGAATTAATAAACATCTGAATCTGAACATGAACTGCGTCTCCAGAGCATTTAACCCCGGTTTTAACAGAAGAAAAGAAGATAAAAACCCCCACAGGGAATGGCTTCCCACTGCCAGAGGGCTGGATGGGATCTTGGGAAGGAATTCCCAGAGCAGCTGTGGCTGCCCCTGGAATCTTGGAATGTCCAAGGCCAGGTTGGACACTGGGGCTGGGAGCACCCTGGGATGGTGGGAGGTGTCCCTGCCCATGGGATTGGAACTGGATGAGCTTTGAGGTCCCCTCCCACCCAAACCATTTGATTCCATGACAAAGCAATTCCAAACTCCGGGTTTGGAGGCCTGGCAGTCATTCCCTGGTGATCACAACAATCTGAAGTCCCAAGATGCCAAGAGCAGCTGAATTTTAAGGGCAGCTCCAGCTCCTGAAGCCAACAGCTCACCTTCCATCCTCCTCCCTACACACAGCAAGCAAGCTCTTAGAAATGTTAAAAATATTTAATTTTTTTTAAAGAGATCTTTAAAAAGATTGTCTCAACTCCTTCAGGGCTCACAGTAATTCCTTCTCTAAAATATTCAGGGAACTTCAGGAGGCTGAAGCTCCTCAAAGGAAAAGGATGAGGTTGTGCTCTGTCTGCAGCTGACAAAACACAGAAGACGAGGAGGGGAAACCTGACTTCCATCTTCCTATAAAATCCCTTTAAAACTGACTTGATTTCCTCAGCAAATTCACTTTCTCCCAGCAACTTCAATCCCGGAATGGTTATTGTTAAAAAGGAGTTTGTATTCCCTCCAAAGACAAGAGCAGAAGGAAAATGACTTTGTCATATCTGACTGGTTCGGGAAATGTAAAATCCAATCCTGAAGGGGAGCAGATAAGGGCAGAGCCATGGAAGAGCCATCAGCTCAGCAAACACCAAATAATGAACAGGGCAGAGACTGCCCAGCCTGATAAAACTCTCCATTAGCACGGCTGCTTTAAATGAGGGATAATTGTGGCACATCCACAGCCGAAGATTATTGAATTTTTATCTCTGGGAAGGAGCTTTTGACAGCCTCACCCCAAAACCATCAGCAGGTCCTGCCTCTTTTTAAAGTTTCCCAAAATCAGACCTGCCCAAGCTCCACCTTCTGGATGCTCAGAGCTGTGCCCATAAATTCCCTGTTTGCATCCAAGGAAGCTTTGCTGGAATAAACTGCTGCCTACCCCCAGGGCCATCCCATGTCATGGGATTGTTGGGATTAGGGAATTTCTGGAACTGCACCAAAAATTCAGGTCCTGATCGCTCACTGAACACTTGGGTGATGCCCTGAGTGGGACCAGGACTGAATCTCGAGTTGTTGGGGCAGAAAAGAGAAACAATAAAGGATGAAAATCTCATTTATAAGCACGAGGCCAGGACAGGCTCTGTCATTTCCTACCCCTGCCCCTTTTTCCCCTTGTTCCAGACACTCCTGGCATTTGTGCACAGACATTTCAGGATGAAGTTCTCACAAAGGAAGATGAATTTTTATTGTCAGGAGGACGCTGCCAGGTGAAATATTACACTTGGTGCTTTTATGTTTATTCACCACTGTTAGGAACGTCCTCTCCGAGGCCTGAAAGTCACGCTCGTGCCCTTTAATATCCGGAAAATATTGATTTATTAAAAAAACCCTGAGTTTTCAACCAGACCTGAAATTGTAAATGATGTTTTATTTTAACAGCTCCGACTGTTAGAACATAAATCCTCAGCCCCAAGAACTTTTCTAGTAACTAAATAAATATTTGGCTACTGAGCTTTGATAGCGTTTCCCAGTGGGTTTTGTTTAATTTTGTTATTTGTTTAGGCTCCTCTAAAGCGAGAACAGAGCGAGTGTCGTCACCCAGGTATTGAGAAGTCAAAGTCTGGAGTTTACAGGAATGTTAAAGCTACTTGGAGTAATTTGGGTTTTAATTGTTAACTGATTGTATAACCTTAATTATCCTCCTGGGGCCAAAGGATCTGCTCATGGCAAGCTGAGTGAGGAGTTGGAAGCCACGGGAAGGATTTCAGTCACCCAGAGAGGCTCTGCTGCCAAGGGACAGTGATTTAATGGACATAAACCACTGTGACTTTATCCAGCACCAGCAAATTTCCTCCATGAATCCCCAGAAGGAATTCATGGGGAATTCCTTCTGATTTTCAATTCCCAACTCCCAGCAGAGCTCAGGATTCTTCTTCCCCCAGGATTCTGCTCCAAATATTCAGCGGCCTGGCCGTGCTTTGGAGGAGGGAGTGAAACCTGCCTGACACAAATTCCTGCTCCTGGGAATGCCATCAGCAAGCTCTGCTGGGAATCTCCAGGGCTGAAAGACCTTTCCAAGTTGGAAGTGATGCTCCTGGAGCATTGTGCCTCCAGAAGGAACAGAGATGAACAGAGTTTCCCTCTGTGTTAAATCGTGGGTTGGGGTATGGATGGCAGCAGCGTGGGACAGAACTCTTTGGGGACAGGGTTGCTCTGGAACACGGGGTTTGATTGTTGGGAGGTTTGGGGGGACCCTGCTTGGAGCATCCAGCTCAGAGAAGGGTCTGAGGAGGAGAGGCAAAGAGAGAGGGAGAGGGAAGTTCACAGAGGGCAAAAGGGAAGGGGCAAAAAGAGAGGGCACAAAGAGGGCAAAAAGGGCACAAAGAGNAAAAAGAGGGCACACAGAGGGCAAAAGGAGGGCACAAAGAGGGCAAAGAGAGGGCACAAAGAGAGCAAAGAGAGAGCACAAAGAGGGCAAAGAGAGAGGGCACAAAGAAGGCAAAAAGAGGGAAGAAAGAGGGTAAAGAGAGGGCACACAGAGGGCAAAAAGAGAGGGCACAAAGAGGGCAAAGAGAGGGGGCGCAAAGAGAGGGGGCACAAAGAGGGCAAAGAGAGGGCACAAAGAGGGCAAAAAGGGCACAAAGAGGGTAAAGAGAGGGCACATAGAGGGCAGAGAGAGGCCGAGGGCTTCTTGCATTACAGTTTTATCTCCTTCTCTATTGAATGTTCTAACTTACAGTAACCAATCAATACCGAACACCACTCCTACTACATTTGCCTACAGCCTATGAAAACAAGATTACCAGATATTCCAAATCCTCCCTAGTCCATTCTTTCCCTAATACCTTGAGGGAACCCCACCCATGGGCCCTTGGCTCTTCCTTTGTGTGGTATTGTTCATTAGCCTTTGGCTAATGGCTTTCTCCCTGCAGGCTCTGATCACATCTCAAAACTTGCCTTCAATTCTATTCTGCTTTCAGGTTTCATATTTTCAGAGTTTCCTTCTAAACCATCATATTTATAAGGTCTCTCTGTCTCACCATTCCCAACACCTCTGACATAAACCTGCTTGGAAAGGTGCTCTCATTCCTGCCCAAATCCCGTATTTATGCCATTCCAACCCCCCAGGAAGAGGTTTTCCCCTGGGAATTACTCACTCTGGGATGCTGAGAGGCTGGAGAAAGCTGCCTTGGTGCGTCCTGCCAGCCACTCCAGGCTCTCGTGCAGGTTGGCCAAAGCCTTGAGGTCGCTGACATCCCGCAGGATCTCCTGCTGTGGGATCAGTTTGTCGCCCAGGTTCCCGATCAGAACTTCGGATTCTTTGCCAAAAGCAGCCCTGAAATAGAAAGCAAAGCCCCCCTTGGGAATGTGGGAATCATTTCCACCTCGGGGAAGGTCAGCCCAGCCCTTGTGGGACCATCCCAGGGATGTTTTCTGAGGGAATTCCAGAGAAAAACCCACCCTTCTCCTTGTGCTGACAATGCTGGAATTCCACCTTGCTCCTCACGGTTCCCAAATCCATCCCAACCAACTCCCAGCCCTCCTCACCCCACAGGGAATTCAGACCTTGCAGGTGCTTCCCTGGGATTTCCCTAAATAACACTTCTCCATCTTTCCCTGGAAATCAGCTCTTCCAACCCCTGATTGCCTTCTCGCTCCCCACATCCATCGAAACAAATTCCTGGTGGAACCCCAATGGCTGATCATGATGGATAAATGGTTTGGAATATCAATCCATGAATTATTTGAGTGCCAAAGAGATCCCACCTGGCGAGAAATAATGACCAAGAGAAACGTGTTTAACCCAAAAAAGCTGGGAAAAAAAAAAAAGTTCTTTCTAAACACATTCCGTGTTTTCCATCCAGATTCAGCTTTCCCAATCCTTGTCTTCATGAAGAAAAATGATTATTTCCCAGGAGTATTCCCATGGCAAATCTTCTCATTTTGCAATAAAAGAGGAGACTCCACCTGATTTTTTGGGCATCATTAGAATGGAAAAAATCAGGACACAGCTCCTAAATCCAATTCCAAGAGCTCCCAGCTGAACCCAGGTAGATTTTGCTGCCAGGCTCAAAGTGAGGCACATTTACCCTGCTCCTCAGCACACTTTTCCCATCATTTTTCTTGGGAATTTGAATTCCACTTCCATCCAACCCTGCAAATCTCCATGTCCTGCCATCAGCTCTTTTCTGAGCTCACCATTTGGAATCATCAATGAGCAGAAGAGCTCCAAGGAGAGCAGCAAAATCACCCCAGAAGTGGCATTTTCTGGTCAGTCTGAGCAGTTTTGTTGCCAGATTTTATCCCCAGATTTGTGAGAAATCAGTGGCACTTGAGGGAAAAAAACAAACCAAAAAAAATCCCCCAATCTTGACACAGTTTTAAATTACTTGATTGGATTCATTAAAGATAAAACACCAAAAATAGCCTCCCTTAAAAAGAAATTTTTGAGATGAACAATGCAATTTGTAGGATTAATGAAACTGGAGATTCTTCCTGGATTTGGGTTGGAAATTTCTGTAATCCTCAAAAATAACCCCCAAATGGAGCCCAAATCCTCCAAAAGTCCTTTGCCTTCACCAGATGAGCAAAAACAGAAGGAAACTTCTGGGATATGGAGGGAAGATCCAGGTATTGACTCCATTTTCACCTCTGAGGTGATAATAATAGGATAACAACAGGATTTGTGCTTGGGGTGAGGCACATTTTCCTGTGGGAAAAAAATCTAAAAGCTCCTTTCATATAAAAGAGGAGACTGTCATCCAATGGAAATGATCCACACCTATGGAAAACTCAGATTCATAGTCCCAGGATGGGAAAAAAAAAAAAAAAAAGTGTTCCCAAAGGGAACTGCTGAGCAATTCCATGTCCAAAAGGAACATTCTCCCAAATTTCATCAGGCTTGGACCTTTTTTTTTTTTCCAGGAAGGGATGTGTAGTCCTGCCCTGCTGGCCCACAAACATCAAATATTGAGATTTTAAATTTCTTCAAGGTTAAATGATCCTGAAATGAGCTCTCCCAAGCTCTCCCATTCCCTGCTAACCAAGGAATCCACAGGAGCTGCTTCCCTTTGGCTCCACTGCAGTGTCCAGGCAGAATTATTCCCAATTCATCAGCAGAGCCAAGAGAAAGGAGCAGCAGCAGTGAAGAAATCATGTTCCTTTGTATTAAGAGAAAAGGCTGAATAAATGAGAAGAGGATGACAAAAAAAACAACCAAATTGGAGGAGCAATTAATTTTATTTTGAAGCTTTCAGGAGGGATCTATTCAACCCCCACCCATCCTGGAGGAAGTGCCTGAGCCATCAATGGCTAAATGTGGCCCAGACCAATTATTATGATTTAAATTAACGCTGCAGGAGCGTTCAGGAGGAACTGGAGATGGACAGTTGTGAACAGATCCTGAGAAAAGATCTTTGTCCTAAAGCCTGGGCTGAAAGGAGCCATGGCACGGGAGCTTTTCCCAGGAAATTCAGCGTGGATGACTTAATAGGCTTTTCCTGAAGGTTTTCCATTGGAGCTGATCCGGTGTCACAAAATATTTCAATTAATGGCCTGGAGAATGGAATAAATGGAGTGAAATGCATCTCAGGATGGAAATGTTGGCTCTGTCAGCATCCATTTTTGCCTGGTCAGGAATTTCCTCTCAGCCAGCAGAGCCCACTGGAGCTTTGCTGTCCCACCCTGATGGATCAGCAATCCCAGGGAGAGCCAGGAGAGGCTTCCCAGGTGAGGAAATGAAGGAAAAATGTGAAGGCAGGTGAGGACTGAACCCATAAAATTCAACTCAGGGGCTGCACAGAGACCTCAAAGGCTCTGCAGCTCCACTGGGGATGTTTCAAATCCCTGCAAACCCTTCTGTGACCCCACAAATCCTCCCTGGCACGAGGCTTCCAGGCAGGGAAGGAGGAAAACGACAATCTGGGCAAATTAGACTTGTTATTTTCAACAGCTTCTCCTCCTCCTCCTCCTCCTCCAGTTTTGCAGCCAAGTGCCAATCAAGGGAAGTGATGAACAGGGATGGGAATGTGCAGGCTTTGGAATCTCACAGGAGCTGAGCCATTCCCAGCATGCAGGGGAAGGGGATTTGCCTCATTCCAGGCTTTGGCTGCCATGAAAGGTAGGAACAACCTGGTCTGGACACACAGAGTTGTCTCCAAAATAATTCCTATTGGAAAAAGCTGAATTTTTAATTTGCTCTCCTGAGTTAGTTCCCAGAACTGGGATGGAGGGGAAACTCTACCAGATCATGGCTCAAATGAAAGATTCCTTTGNAGATTTCTTCCCCCAAAAGGCTGCTCAGAGAGGTTTGGAGGCCCCATCCCTGGAGGGATTTCAAAGCCATGGGGATGTGACATTTGGGGACATGGTCAGTGGTGGCCTTGGCAGGGCTGGGAATGGTTGGACTCGCTGATCTCCAAACTCTTTCCCATTTCCCAAATGATTCCAGAATTCTCCTCACACCTGAGGACACGACAGCTACGAGAACCCCCTAAATTCCTTCCTGCCTTTTGCTGCTGCTCCCCTTGGAACCCTTTCACGACTTCCCACAACATTTTACCTTATGAAATCCTCCTCCTCCTCCCTCTTGGGCCTCAGCTGCTTGGGCTGAGCCATGTTGCTCCAGTTGGGCAGGGATTTCAGGAGCCTGCTGATATCATCATCCTTGGCCCAGGACGCGCTGATCACCAGCTTCTCGTCGGACTGCACGATGCTCCTGCAGGGAGAGCAGCAACAACCACCTCAGAGAGGAGAAAATCGTGCAAAAAGTGCCACTTTTAATCTCATTCTGTACTATTAATTCAGTCCCATATCACACAAATGGGGATTAAGCAGTGGGGAAAGGATCCAGAGGGGAATTCCACAAAAAGCTCACATGGAGGGGACAGCAACGTGGGTGGACAGGGTGGGAAATTCCCTTAAACACACAACTCCTGATGGACTTTGAGACATCTTTTAAGGGAAACAGGGCCATTTTCCTAAATTCCTAAATTCTCCAAGCCTGGAAATTCACTTTGGCTGGAGGAGGTCACCCTACAGCTTTTTTTTTTTTTTTTTTTTTTTTTGAATTTTCACAAAA
>VWYP01019171.1:0-11165 GCA_013400435.1 Pycnonotus jocosus
CTTTCAAACCTCAACACATGGTTACTAAATTATTATCTACAAATGGAACCTCTCTTGAAAATGTAATTCTTTATGGGAATAAATGCAAAAGACTACAGCTTAATGTACTACATGAAAGTTGTGTTTCTACTTACATATATTGGGTCTTATCAAGGATATGATAATGTTTTGATGCAGAATTGATTTTTGCTTTTTTTTCTTTTATACAGTTACTATATTATTTTCACATATATTAGTAGCTCTGTAGCCTATCACAGTATTTGTTGCTAGGATTTTACCTGCTCTATTAGAAAAATAAAATCAAATCAATGGTGGCTCCAAGCTGGGAGTTCAAGTTTAGATTCTTTGGGAAGCCAAGGTTGAAACTAGCTCTCTGAGACACATTTTCATGTACAAAGTTTAGTTCCTATCTGAAAGAAGGGGAATTCAAAGAGGGTTGATCTTGGGAGGAAATACCTCACCACTTACATCTCTAATTGGGGATTTTTGTCAGACATGCTAATTTGCTAAACATATAAAAATTGTATACATGTTATGCTATGTGTGCATCCTCAGTATTTTCCACCTGGCATATTGGGCACCTAAGGATCCTCATAAAGGTAACCCCTTTTTATCACCCTAACTGTGTCTGGCTCATGATTTTAGGACCAGCAAAAAGGCATCATGTTGATATACTGTATCATTCTGATTCTGAAATATCTCATTGTTAAAAAGCATTATCAAGTTTGGTGATTACCCTGTTAAGAACTTGGACTGATATATTTGAACCTGTTTGAGAAATTGAATTTTATATGCATTTCCTCTATATTTTAATTTTTAATTATAGAAAAGCTTGGCCATTTAAAAAGTATTTTAGCCGGGGAAAAAGCCAATGCAACAAAAATATCAGCTCTATCACATATAAGCCTGCATCAGGAAGGAAGCAGCTAGACAACAAAATGAAGATATCAGGGAACTAAATTTGACTCCAACTGGCACCCTCTTCTTTTCACTATCATTTATTTGAGAACAAAACCTCACGTGAAAGACTGAATAAAATGTAACAGAAGGCCATAGGTTTTATTCTTAATGTATAACACCATAATTTTTGTGGTAATTACTTTTCACCAACTTGATATGCTTAAGGACCCTGTTCACACAGTTACAGAATAAATACAGTTGACAAACATCATTGGGTCTATCTTGTAGGATGGTGATAATTGCAGATTTGTACATTGCTTAAAAATAGGCTTAAAAATTACATGCTTATATAAAACTTTTAAAATCTGTGATTCATTGTTATCACTTTTATTCTTTTACTCTTGATTCTCCTTCCTAGCTATAATTTCAAGATTTGCCACTGTTCTCTATTTTTCTTCCATACATAGTGTTTGTGGACTATGGCAACCAATCCTCTAGGATTTAGTTTGCTTTAATTTGCCTAAACACAGACATCATATGAATGTAAGTGGACTTGAGTTCAGTAAGTGCCCTTAATCAGGTTTTCAGTTCAGTTTTATTGATTGTACACAGTTATTTCTTCCAGAAATTCTGAGAGCCTTACAAAGCTAACCAGATGAGGTTTGGAATTCTTTGATGCAATCAATGAAAGAGAATTGTAATTATTTGTATAGATTCTGGGGATGACTCAAAGCTTATTAGTCTGATCAAGGAAAAGCTACATTTACGTATTTTTATAATTATTATTGTTGTTATTTTTATTGTTGTTATTAATCCCAGATGGCCAAGTTCAGAACATGCTTCTCTAATTTGCATAAACACCAACTCTTAATGAATGATACATTAGGGTTATTTTAAACACTGGGCTCCTAGCATGGATAGCTCTATGGCACTGTGGTTTGATTGGCTCAGCAACATTTTAATTGCTGGCAAATATTCCTATAAACATGAAAGCCACTAAAGAACCTGTACTAATGTGCAGTATTTGCTTTGAAAATGTTGGCCACTTTTCCAAAGAGAATTAGACTAATTTCTCTCCCTTCTCCCCCAGCTATTAGCACTTCTCACTTTTCATGAGAAATATGAGCTTGATTGTGCCCACTGTTTGTAGCCTTGACCAGTGCCTGGGACTCATGGGGAAGGTGGCATCACCTCTGTGTATCTTTAACTTGCATAAATAGGAGCAACATGTAAATAAGAAATTCTTGTGTCAGTATGCACTGTGCACCCTTCCATTCGCATACTGGAGATCTCTACCTTCACCTCTGCTTATGCTGGGATGCAGTCTGGAAAAGGAATAATTACACACTATATGTGTTGCTTATAATGCTAGTGTGATTTCTGTGCTATCTAAAATGTCATTTAAAGGAGGAGGATTGGAGGGACGGCTACCTTTTCATAAATTAAAGAAAGGTGAGAAGGAAAGAGTTAATTGAGGACTCAGCGCTTGGCATAGAGAGTCGAAGCTAGTTTATGTATTTAAATTACTGAAGATAATTAGCATCCTTCTTCTTATTCTTAGCTTAGTGTTCAGCTTTTGTCAGAGTCTTGCAATGACCCCACATGAAAGATAAAATAATCCCATTTAGAACTTGCTTGTTACAAAGGGTTCTGATCCAGAAATTTATACACGTGCTGGTCCTTGGAGGAGTTAGTGTCCCAGGCAAATATGATATATATGTGTGCCAAAGATGGCCATGTGGAAAAGAAAACTTAATGAATGAGTCTGGACTACAAGTAGAACCTCTAAACCTGAACAGATGGATTTTAACAATACCACATTACAAGAATTATGCACTAGATTGACTGAAGGTACCCTGGAGTAATGTGAGGCATATAATGTCCAGTTGGTGTGTTTTCTATTGGTTTGTGATCTCTGATGAGAAGATACTGAGCAAAGAAAGTATTTTCACCACTGGGGTCAACTATTCCCATGAATCTAGTGCAAACAAAAACTAAGAAAATGAAAAAAAAAGGAATGAAGAAACCCCCAAAATTTTGGGTTTAGTCACTAGTTTGCTCATTTGAGGTAATATTATTTCTTCAAATATTTCTGCTATTTCTTATATGACATCAAAAGAATATTTTTTAGGATTCATAGCAAGGTGCCTGTCAGACTCATGTTTTATTATTTGACCTGTTTTCAATTTTTGTTTTAATTTTTCCTTTAAATCTGTGCCTGGTATTTTGAAGAAGAAACAAGAGAGTGGACTAAAACCTCAGATGTAAAAGCAGGGAAAAAGGCTCTCATGATTAGGTTTTAAAAAGTGTTAACTTCATACAGAATTATTAAAATTAATTTTAAATTTACATCACCTGTCAAGTTGAAGTAATGAAATCTTTCAGGTATTACTAAGTTCACTGTGTGTTTAATCCTCAGTCATTAAATGTTTACAGCTGTCATAAACACTAAGTGATCTTTAACACATTATAGGGATTGCAAGGCTTTAAATTTTAAAGGAATATGCTTACTAGAACTAGGTGATTTATTAGAAAATGTTATGAGGAACATCTGTAATAGTAAATATATTATTATGTGGTAATTATAGCATGTAGTACCTTGCTCTGTGCTAAGCAACAGAGCTATCTTTTTTTTTCACAACGAAAAAAACCAAATAATTTGTTAATATCTTGGTGATATTAACAAATTGGTGCAACAGTTACCATTGCTGCTTAGATGAAATTTCCAGAGGCAGTGCAGGGATTTTACATGTAGGAAGGATTTTTAAATTTTTTCAAAATTTTGACAGTTGTTCATGAACAGCAGGTGGTGCCATTGTTGGCATAGTAGAACGGAAGGGAGATTATGCCTGAGGCATTTTCTGGGTAAAAAGCCCTGGGGACAAATGAACACAATGTAATTGCCTGTAATGAGATGAGATGAAGTATTTGGTGGGAAATGCTTTAATGTCTCCAAGCAAAGATGCGATAAAAGTCAGAAATCCATTTCTCCATGCTGAGTGATTAAAGAGAACCGTGACAAACATGTTCTTCCTACACATGCTTTGGCTTGGCTAGGCAACCCACCTTGATACACTCCTGAACACCTCTGAAATAATTCAGCAGTTTTATAGATTTTTGATTGAGCAGACACAAAATCAAGAAGAAAATCTGAATGTAGAGACCCCACTTCCACTCTCCTTGCTCCTTCAGTCCTTGTGATGGCATACTCCAGTTTGACAACAGAGTGAAAAAAACCCCTATATTTCTGGTGTTGGAAAAAGTTATGGAGAGAAAAAGGAAACAAACAGACTTGCAGGGTTTTGTATACTGTTCTACAAAGAAAAACTGTTTTTCATTTTCCATTCTGAGTAAACTTTACACAGGCACAGTATCACTGATTTTGGTTGCTGTGCTGGAGAACTGTAGGACTAAGTCTAAAAGAAAAATAGCCTGTCATGAAACAATAAATTGGGATGTTCATTCACCTCTCTCTCACGCTGCTTTTAACTGGCACAACAACATTGACATCAGTGATGGTACTGCTGACTTGCCTTAAGGAAAAGAAGGAGAAAATCAAGCTTTGAATTTTTTATAGCTTTCTCAGTGATGAAAGAATGCAATAGATAGCTACTTTGGCTGTGTCACCATAGACCTTGGCATAAGCTACAAACTTAAAACATGTGCAGCTCAAATGTGTTTCACCTTTATGCATTCCAAAATAGCAATGCTACACTGACACCCAGTTAACAGGTTTTTTCTCAAACCATTTACCCACATACATTGCCTGCCTTAATGCATTTGCATCCATTTAATCTTCCACAAATTCTTCTCTCTTTTCTTTTAATCAACATCAAAAATATTTTGAGGATTTTCTGATGCCTACCACTGTTAATCAGCATTTAGAATGAAAGTTCTGACAGATTATTAACAATAAAAAAAAAAACAAAAACAACCTGCAATTGAAAGAAGCACTTTTACACAATGCATGAGTTGTTTACATATCCAGAGCTGCATCATGAATCTCACCCTTGGGAATTCCTGTTTCTTTAAAAATCAGCTGCTAGAGTTATTATCATTCTCATGTGTAATGCAGGGTATATTAGAAAAACCAAATCTTTCACATATATGTTGGCATGGTGTTACAGAAACAAGAGGCTAATAGCCCTATATTCTGTACAACAAATTTTAACAATTGTGTAATAATAATGTTTTATACTTCCAGTTCCTATATTCTGCTTTGATTTGGAATTTTTCCCTCCTTCTTTTCTTTCTTCCCCTTTTTTTTTTTTTTTCCCTAGTTCACAGTTTGAGAAATGGGAAAAAGACTGTAGGAGATATTTTTCAAGTGCTATTTTCAAAGGTAATTTGGAAATATCATTACAATCAGTTCTCTATTTTACCAGGTAGTCAAACACAGGTGTCCTGTGGTTAGTTTGCCTTTATTATTACAGTATAGGTCTTGATGCTTTACTCAGGAGATCTTGCAGAATTAATTTTGGGAAAAGTAGGATTGTGTCCAATTGTGATATAAGAGCACAAAGTCCAGGCGATTACACAGTGGACAGGTCACCAAATAAATTTTAAACATGGTGTTAGGCTGATGTGTGAAAAAGAGTTAACATCAAGCAGCATGGATTCTTGAGATACAGATTTCTATGTACAGCAAGAACAGAAATCTGCTCATACTATAAAAAATCCAAGTGTGGGACATACAGTATTTTTTAAATTCACCTAAAGCTCCCTGTTTGATAAGTAGCCTTGTATGTTTATGACATAATTTACTATGTTTTAAAGATGTTAGAGTTTTTAATTAAATATTATTTCTTGGTGTAACTGTACTGTAGTGTAATGTAAATGTACATTACATTTGAAAACTATGGTGTAAAAGTTTATATCCTTGCATCACTGAAGATGTACAGAACATGATGGGGCATGAACTACATTAGCACAGAGGCAGTGACACCACATAATTAACAATTCTATTTGCTACCGTATTTTTAGATCTATTTATTTATATGCTTACATTTTAAAAACACAGACATATGTTAACAGTACTGGCTCCTATTCATAAAAACTTGTTGGAGTCCACATTTTATACAGTAAAGTATAAAGGAAGTAAAACATAGATTTACCTAAACTCTTTATTTATAGTGCCACAAATGAAAAAGGAACACATAAAAACACCATTAAAATATTTGCTAAGAATACACTCACTTTGCCACTATTGTAAGGGTTTACTTTAGAATTCAGTCTAATCTGTGTGTTTCAGAATATTAACTATTTCACACAATCCTGTTCTGATTTTTCCTGGAATTATACACTCATAGAATATGTTAAGTTGGAAGGGACCCATCATGATCATCAAGACCAGCTCCTGGGCCTGCAAAGGACCATCCCCAAGAACCACACCATGGGCCTGAGAGCCTTGTTCAAACACTTCTTGAATCTGTCAGGCTTGGTGCTGTGAGCACTGCTATGGGGAGTCTGTTCCAGTGGTCAGCCACCCACTGGGTCAAAAACTTTTTCCTGATATCCAACCTAAACCTCCCCTGACTCAGCAAGGGAAGTGACTTAAATGCTGTTGCCCCAGATTTACAGACAAATTACAAAACCCCAACCCCTCAACTAATATATAGTATTGCCTTTTCCCCATTGTCTCTGTGCAGTCCTCAAAGATCTCCTTACAGCATTGATCCTGAAGGTTAGAGGGTGAAGAATTTAAATGTCAATTTTATTTATATAGAAATTATTTGTGGCTCATTTGCTGCAGTTTAATTCAGGTTAAAAAACTGTATACAAGGGACAACTGCTCTAAGAAAAGCTAAACTATTTCAGTCTTTAGCATAGACATATGGGCAAATAAAAAAATCAGAAATAAATTTTCAAGGAAATTTATGTTGCTAAGTCAAAGAAATCAATTTGCAAGAGCAAAATTCAAAACCCTAGGGAAGGAATGAAGAATCACATATGCGTACCTCTTCTAAAGACAAGTTAATGAAAATGTAGTTGTCAAGCATTTTAAACACATTTCTATTAAACAATCAAGAGATGCCTTCCCTAGGTGTGCCCAGGGACATTAGCTTCAAAATTTTTTTAGCTTCTCTTGCAGATTTTAAAAAGAGATTATGAAATCTGGGAAGATATATTCACTGATGTTTGCTAATAATCTGAGGAGTTTCTCCTAGTTTTGAGAACAAAAACCTGTCCTTTTCTAGACATTCATTCAGTCTTTAATTCTGTAAAAAACAGATGATGCTGAGAGATAGCTCTAAAAAAATAACTCTGTTTATCCACACTGGATTTATTTTTTCTTTATGGACTAAATCACAGACAGTGATAAATATTTGAAACTGATGCCATGCCATGAGGATTTAACCTTAAAATATTAAATTAAGTTGCTTAGGAAGACAATATTCGATTGTTCAGCATTTGATCAATGCCCAGCCTCCACTCTCCACATGAAATTATCTTCTGAAATATTACAGGAACTCCCACCCTATCCACATGTCCTTACCAAAGAGATAACTCCAAGAGGCAGGATAATATGAACACTTTTTTAAAACTCAGAATGATTTTCCCCTCACTTGGAGATCTCCAGAGAGCAGAGAAATTAATAGAAAAAAGACATTGACCTAAATTTTGGGGTGCTGACACTGAAAGGAGGCCTGATTTCATATCATGGAGTACACCCAAACCGATTTCCTAGGCAGTAAATGCCAAGGAAAATTTTTTCTTGCAGGTTATTGAAGCCCTTTACAAGGTATGTTGGTTTGTGTTTTAATGAAGGGCTAAAAACACACCAACAGAGACATTGGCAGGAATGGGGAGTGAATCACTTTCGGAAGTTTTGGGTAATGCCTTCTTAAGGGAATGCCAATCAGTAGTTTCTCTCTCTGCGATGAAAAGAAAGCAAAAAGAAAGAAATAAAACCCTCTAGTAGAGTCTCACTATTCCCAGATCCAATAAAGACAAAAGATTCATTGAACAATTAGATTTGACCACATCGGTTGTCCTGCTTTTTAGAGGTATGCAGGCTTCCTGCAGACTGAGGATAAACAGAAACATCCTTCTAGCAAAGACAAGAAAAAAAAAAAAGCAAATTTGCTGAAACTCATTCATTCATTAATCAACCAATCTGCTATCATTAATCTATAAATCAGCTCTCTCTAATTACCATGAATGTATTTTTGATAGGGTGTAAAATACAAAAGATGGTAGTCAGTCCATTACAGTGAAAAGAAAATTAATTGACTCTAATAAAAGAAAAATAATCCAGGACCCCAGCCTAAAAGAAAGCTTCAACTAAGGCTGTCAGGGCTCCTCAGAGATATCTGTGGTGGGTTTTTTGCTGTCCTTGTCCCCAGGTTACAGCAGAAGTAAACCAACTTCTTGAACTGCTTCAAATGTGCCAAAGCAGTCTGGCAATATTGAACATTCATACTTTAAGAAGGATGCTACGCCTTTCATCATCTAGATATAATCAGAAATGTAACTGTGCATGAACAAGGAAAGAGTGAGAGAAACATTTCAGAAAATTGAGAGCTTTGTGAAGGAGTTGTAAGCAGAAGCAAGATATATTAAAAATACTAGAGAGAGCAGTATGTATGGAAATACAGAAAACCAAGTGATAAAGTGTCAAGTAGGTATGCTCTGGGAGCAGAGGTGTTTCAAATACAGCTACTGTAATATCAGAAAGATAAACATACATCTATCTCTAGCAACTCCATCAATGGGTTTGATTAATTTTACCACAGTCAATGAAACAATCTGCTAAGGTGGTTTCTGTAGTAATTCCACATTTTGCTGCTCAGAGCTACCTTAAAGAGGTTTTCTCTATCTTTTGTACTTAAATATACATCAGATAAACTTGAGGCTGGGATCAGACATATCAGCTAAAAGGACTGGAAGTTTTATGGTTTTTGTAAAGCCTTTTTAAAAGGAACTAGTATGACAGAGCCACTAGGTGAATTAAGTGGCACTGAAGAGGTAAAGCTCATTGTTCCTTGGTTCATTGATAAATCATTAGGGTGACTTCCTCTGGAGGTGGATGGTAAGATCTGAGACTCTCAGTAACTGATGTATCTCACCCAGTATAATGCATCTCCCTTCCTCAACAATATTACTGAGATAAAGAACATTAATACAAACTGATGACTAGCTCTGTTTTTCCACCTCATACTTACTTTGACTGCATGAAGCAAATATTAAAAGTGATAAAATGTTTCAGTTCTTCGAAAAAGTCCTGTAAAAATTTTTTTGTGCTAAGTATTTACAATCTTACTGTAAGGCAATGTGAATTTTCCACTTGCCAGTACACTGTATGAGGATGCTTTCCTTTCAATTTGTCTTATATAATTTCCTTATTAGTTGATCTTTTTTTAAGAGTGGGTGCAAAATTGAAGTGATTTTCTATTCTGCCCTTCTGATTTTACTCATTATTGACCTTTTCCTTCTATTAGTGTTCACTGATAAGTCATCACTGTGCCAAGAACCTCTGTCCCTATATTTAGTATTATTGCTCTTCTCTGTTAGCGTAGTGTTGGACAGGATTAGACACACTGGTAGCCCACCTGTGATGCAGCCAAGATATATTTTTGGCATTTAACTTCTCTTATTATTTTGTATCATTAATTCTACATTGTGTGGGACAGACGAAGAGTGTCACTTTTGCTGAAAAAAATAACAGCTATTTTGATTTTAGAACTGACACAATATTCAAAAAATAATTGTGTTTTCTGGGGAAACTTATCCTAGCACCCAAGCAAGTGAACTTGAGGTTTCTGCCAGTTGCTTATAGATTATTTTGGCTGCTGCCCCTCCATCCGGATTAGGTGGTCTGCAACAGACTCTTGTCATGAAAACTTCCTTATAGGCCTTTCCTCTGATTCTTACTCAAACACCTAATGCTGTCATCACCATCATCAAACTTTGAACAGTCAAACCCCTCCCGACCCCTTGCCGGTGACTTTTACCAAACCTGTAGACCAGACCCCTTGGCATGCAGATAAAAAGAACTCTTTTAAATCCATGCCTTTAACAGACTGGAAGAAAGTCCAAACAGCGCTGGCCGATCTACCGGAAGCTGCAGCGCAAATTTTTCCAGTGAAAAGACTGGACAATAATTTGCCAACATACTCCCTGGTGAACCCCAAAGAAGTGCATGCCATCGCAAAAGCCATTTCTGAAAAGGGGATCAATTCCGCAATGATCTCCACCTTGATTGATGGCCTTTTCGGTAATGATGATATGCTCCCTTTCGATATTAAACAGACATGCCGCATGATTTTTGACGGAGCAGGCATGATTGTATTTAAACAGGAATGGGAGGACAATTTAGAGAAAATGCTTGCTAAGGCCACTGGAGACCAGCACCCATTGCGCGACTCAAGCATACAAGCCTCATGGGTCGAGACCCAGGAATGATTAGTCCCCAAGTGCAGGCGCAGCACTTAAGAGCCTCTGAGGTCGCTGCCACTACCCGGGCTGCGAGAGAAGCTATCCGCACACCCTGCAGAGTAGTTGCCAAGCCGTCACCATGGACCATCGAGCAAGCCGAGAGCGAACGTTTCACCACATTCGTTGACCATCTCCAAGCAGCCATCGACGCTTCAGACTTGCCATCAGAAGCAAAAGGGCCAGTATTAGAAGGGTGTGTAAGACAACAATGTAACCAATCAACCAGCGAGCTACTGCGGTCGCTGCCCCCAGGCGCCAACATTGCAACTATAATCAAGCACGTAGTCAAAGAAGAAAATTCAGCTCCCGTCCAAGCCGCGGTCAGCGCAGCGATGGCCCCACTTCCAGCAGCAGTCGGCGCAGCCGTAGCAGAAGTGATGGCAGTCCAAAGCAGCAACACCCACAGCCGGCAACCTCCCACGAACTATTCCACGTCAAGGCCGAGAGGACCTTGTTGGATCTGTGGAAGAAAAGGTCACATCATTTGATGCTGCACTCACAATTAAAAGCAGGGAAACGGGCAGGGGAGGGGGCAATCTGGCCGCATGCGACCCTCTCCCCGCTGGAGCAACCTGCGGCCCAGCTACTTTACACCCCCGGGAATGGAGCATCTTCCAACCCCGCTGCCCCCCAGAGAACTAACCAATTTCGTNCCCCAGAGAACTAACCAATTTCGTAGCCCAAACTACGCCCAATGTCCTGGCACAGGTGCCTCCGTCACCAGTATCGGCTGCACATACACAGGTGCCGCCCCCACCACTATCGGCCACACACGGCGACACAGAACATTCAGCAAAGTGGCACGCAAGCGCAGTACACGGTACAGG
>VWYP01019173.1:1446-60112 GCA_013400435.1 Pycnonotus jocosus
CTCCTCCTGGCCTTGAGATGGATGTGGGACGGAGAGGTTTTTTTTTCTCCCCAGCCTCTCTCTCTTCTTTTGCTTTCTTTCTAGTTGGTTAGTGTAGCTAAAGAAGCTTTCTTATTTTCCATTTTTTTCTTTTTTTTTGCTTTTTTTCTCTCAGAACTGTTTGAATCTCTCTGGACTGAGGACCTAGCGGAGCACTGAGGCGCTTGACCCATCAAGCTCTACCCTGTGCAGCAACTTTACCAAGCACCAGAGGGACTGAGAACTGAGAACACAGCAACCACCTAGAGGAGAGACTTCTTTCCTAAATTTGTCATTTCTCCAGAGCGGCACAAAGTTCTTGTCATCGGGTATTGTTCAATTCATTGTGTTTGGGGAGTGCTGTTAATAAACATGTTTCTTTCCACTTCTCTCTGAGGAAGTTTTTCCTGAACCGGTTTTGGGGGAGGGGAGGGATGGCCCCTTAGGAGGTTTCCTCCCAAATTTATGTTAAACCACCAGAAGTAGGAAGATTGGCACCAAGCAGGTGTAGCAATTTTTTGCATTAGATAGCAACATGGGCTCAGTCTTCATCAGTAGAAAACCAGGCTGTTACATCCTTAGTCCTGTGAAAGTGCAGTGCTAGGAACTGAAGCCACATTTGAATCATTTGGTCTTACTTCATTAAAGATCATAGACCAATAGCCTCATACATAAGAGATTTGGGACACGTGTCCTTCTTTTGCTGCTGAAGACCTTCAGGTGATACTGATGGATTGGCTGTGTTCATGGGAGTGCTGGAGCCATGAAGGAAGACCTTCACACCACACCAAGCACTGGACATGGCTTCAGAACAGAGGAGGAACACAAGGTTTATGGCATGAGAAGTTGGGAGAAACGAATTGTGGTATGACTGGAGACTTCATTCAGTTGGGTCTCCATAATGGAAAGAAAAAGGTTAATTTAAAAATGTGGGATCTCTTGATGCTGTTATACGGCTGATACAGCATACACTTTTTACAGTAACGACATTTTAGAGAGGTCACACCAAGCAGACATCTAGACAAGTTGCCATCATCATTTGTCTGCTCATTTAGTAGGTGCTTACAGAGGTAGAGCTTCAGTTTGCCAATCCTTGGCATCAAAAGGATAATTTACAAGTGCCTGCTTGTGCTCCTTTAAGCTGAACTCTGCTTGTTGGGACTGGTTATGGCTTTCCAGAGCATACTCTGTTGAATGCAGGGATATGGGTACTCAGCCCATCTTCTTGGTGATGTGGGCTACCATACCATCATCTAAGTCCTGTCTATATCCATGACTCAAAAACAGACTAAGCAAAAGTTTCAGAAAAGGTAACTTCCTCTGTTAAGAATGGGACTGGATTAGGGATTTTTGGGTTTGTTTCATGGCACAGATAAGTAAGTTTATCTCACTGTTACCCTATATTCAATATTTGTTTTCAGGCACTTTTCCTTCTCTCAGCAGTTAATGTTATTGCTGCTCTTCTTTACATACCTTACCTGTGACAGCAAAGCAATTCTCCTGTACAGTATATAAACTTGATGGCTAATTTTCTACTATATATAGAAAAAACTGTACACCTTGCTTTAATATATTAACCCACAAAATAGATACAGCAAGCTTAGATAAATAACATTAGAGGTGATTACAACACTGGCAAAACAAAGATATTATAGGACAAACTCACCCATAAAATGTGAGACGTAGGAACCCAATCCTGTGGCCAAGTCTAATCAATTCTCCCTGCCTTGTAGCAGCTCCTGTCAGTAGAACAATTCCTACTTTCTTTAGGGTGCACAACCACTTGTATGCACTTTCATCATTGTGCATGATTTCTTCGAAAGATATTTTGGGAAGTTGAAGGTCTGAGCCCCAATACTGGCATTCTGAAAGGGAAGAAACAGAGAAAGTTCTTAGCTGTTTTAGCATCAAAACTCAGAGCACGGTCAAAGCAGGAAGTTAGTGGGATTTCTATGTATTTGTGAATATTCCTCAATCCTGCAAACCATCTCAAATGGGGTCCCTGACTTTGCGTAGATAATAAGCAAACTTAAGATGAAATTCAGCAAAACACTGCAGTATCGAAATTTTAGGTCAGAAGTTGAATGAAAGTACAGTTTGAAAGGAATATTCTTTGTTAACAGTACATCAGAAATGTGTGTATTCATTTTTCTGTCTGTACTGCTGAGCCACAAAAGTGAAAATCGGAAAATACAACTGCTTTGAAAGTTTCTTGTCAAGGGTGAAAAACCATGGAGCACCCTGAGACATCCCTCATATGTTAACCCATGGGTTACTTGACTTCAGACCCATCACTTGGGTCCATGACGGTACTACCTGACTTCAACCAATTAGCCTGCAGGGTTACTTGAGGTCAAATTCATGAGTTTGGACAATGCTGGGGTCATGTAAGGTCAACTGCTTAGCCTATGGGGTCACTTGAAGTCAAACTCATTGGTTGGGACTGTACTGGGGTTACCTGAGTTCAACCTATTAGCCTGTGGGGGTTACTTGAGGTCAAACTCATGGCTTGGGACCATGCTGGTCCATGCAGAGCTCTGTGAAGAAGCTTCTCAAAACCCAAGGCCAGTTGTTTCAGTTTCCCTCGTCTGTGTCCATGAAACACTTCTCATGCCAATCCATTTTCTGCCTCTCTGCTCTGCTGAGACCCCACCTTGAACTCTGGGGTCTCCAACACATGAAGGACATCGACTTGTTGGAGTGCAGCAGGGCATACCCCCTGCCCTTAGGAGTTTGTCAGCTGGAGCAATAACTCAGGGCATCTCGCCTCTTACATAGGTTTGCTAATTGGTGAAGTAACTCCATCAGGACAGCTTGTTTTGAGTTAATGAGTTATTTTGGCACCACTGGATTACCATTTCCAATTGACAATAAACATCTTGCTGTGGAAGCAGATGTGAAAAGGTAAGCTGGAATTTCTGACTGACAGACACCTCACTTTACAAATTATAAAAGCTACATGACACGTTCACAAAGCAGAAGTCTTCTGCACATCCTTTGGAAATGTGTGAGGACTTCTTCCCAAAGTTTGGGATGCCTGCCTTGTGGTTACTCTCTTGAGTGCTGAGTGAAAGGACTTTTGTATACTATCAAAAATTCAGTGGTAAGATACATTGACTCCTAATCTATACTATTTCTTTGCTAGCTATAATACAGGTACCTTTATGTCGTGCACTGTTTTATGTAATCTACTAGTAGCACTTTTGTTTTAGTAGTAAGTAACTGTGTTCAAGGCCTTTTGCCTGTTAATCTCCTGTCTATTCAATAAATAACTCATTTTATAATAGACCTAACTGGCCATTCTTAAGAACTTGTGAGCCAGAGCAATTTAGGTGTGGGTCACCTAAGTTGAGCTGCTGCCAAAAATTTGGATTATTCAGTCTGAAAAAAGGCAACTTCAGGGTGACTTAACTGTGGGCAGTGAAGCACTGGAACAGGTTGCCCAGGGAAGATGTAGAAGTGTTCAAGGCCAGGTCTGATGAGGTTTTGAGGAACGTGGTCTAGTTGAAGGTGTCCCTGCCCATGGCAGGGGGGTTGGAACAAGATGATCTTCAAGGTCCCCTTCCAACCCAAACTGTTCTGTAATTCTATGATCCCAGAGTACAGGTGGAGGAACTCTACCACTGGGGCTCCCCCGCAACTCTTACTAGGCATGTTTCACTTATTTTTAACTTTGGTAAACCTTAACTATTTAGCCTGAGGTTTTTTATGGCAGTATCTGTCAAAAGTTTCAGGAAAGATGAAAAGGAATCAAACCCCATGACCAGTGAAAAGTATCATGTTCATATCTTACCAGTTAGCATACAGGAGATTTAGGAAAAGAACTCTGATAGAGTAATTTGTCTCTGCGGAGAAGCTAGTAGGAAGCACCACTCTGCTAACCATCTGTCTAAAATTTCTCATTACTTTTAAGATTTTCAGACACAGATGCCAAGATCAAATTGACATCCTTCACTAAAAGGCAGTGCTGTAGCCATTTTTTAGTGCAAGCAAAACCACACAATAACAACTAAACCTCATGATTCTTTGTTTTGAGCTCAGTATCATAGGCCAAGGTCACTTAGTTAAAATAATAAAAGGTCATTCCACCCCTCCCCATTCAACCCTCATTTTTTCCCCCTCAAATTAATGTTGCCAGGACTAATTTTGCTAAATAACACTGAAACCAATATCACATAAGTTTTAATGGCTCTAGTGTATTCAGCCAAGAACTCAAGGGAACAGTAATGTAGAAAGGAAAAAGGCAGAATATTAATCATAGAGCCCAAATCACAGCTTGTCACCAGGACACTTTCTGGAGCCTAACAGTGCAGTTAACTTCCATTTAATTTCTCTGTACTACTGGAGAGGACACTGGAAGCTACACTTGTGGGTCACTTTTGTTACAAACAATACTGATTTGCTTCTGCAGTTGATAGAATTCCAGAGAATGTCCAAAAACACTGTATGGTGTACCTGGACCACTGAATCCATCTTGGTCTTTTCTTTATTTGTTCATTCATAGGGATTTTAAAATAGTACAGGTTTTAAAGGCAAACAATATGGCTGCCCATGCAGCTGAAAGAAAACTTCTGTGGGGAGTTGGTAGCGGTTTTATTGTAACAAATTGCACTTGTAAGCCCCCTTAGTACACATAACCTGATACTTCTAGAAGTTTCCAATGTAAATGAATCTTAAGTCAGGATATAACTTCTATTAAGTGGCCTAAGCTTAATAACCCTAAGCTGCCTTGCTAGAAAGCACCATTGTTTTCTCCCCTGTATTTATTCTAGTGCTTATCCTAGAAAACAGAATCACAGAATGGTTTGAGTTGGAAGGAACCCTGAAGATCAGCTGATTCCAATTCCTCTGCCATGGGAAGGGACACCTTCCAGTACACCAATTTGCTCCAAGCTCCATTCAACCTGGCCTTGAACGCTCCCATGGACTGGGCATCCATACCTTCTCTGGGCAACTTCAGGGAACAGCTGGTCTTTTCTATTTCATGAAGACTGCCTGGAGCAAAAGATGCCGAGGGGAGGGATGGCTCAGACCAGAGAACCACAAGCCACCAAGCACCCAGGCTCTACACAGCTGTGCCCCCATGCCTGTGCCAGTTGCCTCACGGACTTCAGACCTGCTTTCCCCCCTAACACCACTTGCCACTACCCAAAACATTCACTCTGTGTATTCAATGGTAATTCACAGTAAAAAATAATTTTATCATTGAACAGAGAGCATGTAAGCCTTTAGAATACCCCACCCCATGAGCACTCTGTCCTCTTCTCTAATTCCAGCTGGGCTAGCTGTGGTGCCAGAGAGCGGCAGCCATCAACTGCAGCTCAACTAAGCACCGAAGCAAAATATCCTGGTGGTTACAACTCTTCAGGCTCTTTCATAGAACTTTGGGTCTTACATGTTTCAGACTTTTTGAGGGTTATGAATAATGGAACATGTCAGCTTTCAGAATGAGGAAATGAGCTGTGATCTGCTCATCTGATCTGAAAAAGCTGAGATGATAGCAGATACCAAGGACCATTTGGACAGATAAATGGGCCTTTTGAAGGTACTGTACACACAGAAATAGATGTTGGGTAATTACTTTTTCTCCTGTATAAAAGACATATTTTAGATACTCTCCGAACGTAACACTGCTTGCTTCTTGTTCTCTTCTTTCTTATTTTCACATGTAATATCTTCTAAGTTTTTCACAACTTGTATGCACAAACATATACACACCTTTAAACCAAAGATAGTGCAAAGTAATGGGTTGTTGGGATTTAGGTTTTTCCTTTTTGCTTAGGAAATTTGTTTTTCCCATGGTTAGCAAGAGACAAATACCAGGTACTTGAGGGTCGTTAACCAATACAAAAGAGTTGCTCTGAGAGGAGGGAAGGGGCAAGGGGGGGCAGGTAAAAGGCAGAGCTGGAAGAAGCTTGTTTTCTTCTTGCTCTTGGGGCTATCATCAGAGGGGACACAGAGGGGACTGTGCTGCTGTCACCGAAAAGGCCTTAGAGAAATCCATCATCTGCTTGTGTGTCCAGGAATCCTGAGCTCCTCGGCAGCCTGGCTGGAGAAGAGCCGGTCCTGCCCGGCCACTGCGGCTCCTCTGCCCTGCTCTGTTCTGCTACAGTGTGACTCCACAGCTCCTGCCTGCCTGCTGGGGACATCCTGCCATATCCCAGCTGCCAACCTGTGACCAACCTGTGACATTGCACCGTTTTCGTGCTCCAAAGGGCCTGCAGCGGCACCGAGACCAAACTGTCCTGGGTTTTGGAAAGCAAGGCTTTCAAGGTTTGGGTTTTTTTTTTCCTTTGGTACTGTCTTGTTATAATTGCTGTAGTTGTTTTTTGTTGTTATTGTTTGCTTTGTTATACATAATAATAAAGAGCTGTTATTTCCTATTCCCATAACCCTGCCTGGAAAAAAAACCTTAATTACTTTTTTCTCTAAATTATAATAATCTAGAGGGAAGGGATCTAAATTGTCCAGATACCTGTCTTCTAAACCAAGACATGGGTAAAAAGAACAAAGATGCTATTTCTTACTTTTTTTGTTTTGCATAAAGTTAGCAACACTTCAAACATTCCTGGTTTAAGTCAAGCATTCTCTTAAATATTGAATCAGAGCTTTTATTCTTCCAGTAAAGATATATTTGTTTTTCTGTGCTTTTATATATTTAGTCTGAAGCTGCTATTCTCATAAGAGTCTACTATAAAGCATGAAAAGATTTTATCTAGAACAATTGTTTTGTTTAAAACACAACTACCTTACTTGGTATTTTAGCTAATATTCACATTAACTTGCCCAATTACCAATGACAGAGATCACACAATAGAAATGAGACCACATAAACATTTGTGAAATTATGCAGGTGGCATCACTTTTAAAACACCTGGATTTCTATTTATTGCAACATCTCTTTGATGGACAGGACCAATAAAAACTATTACAAATTCCAAGGAGCTTTCAGAACTGAGAACTCTAGGTAATTTTACCGGGTGACTGAGGGACATACTATACTTCAAACAAATGTGAAGACCAAGTTTGGGGCTTCGTTTTTACCTCTTTCTAGATATAGGTAGGAAGCACAAAATATAATGTGCTTATTTAAAAAAAAAATGAACTCAGACACTACAGAGTGACCATATTTTTCAGCCACTAGTGTTCCTCTTTCATCTGGCTAAGACTAGTTAGAGATGGTCCAAGAATCACAACACACATGCCCAGATATAAGCTATCCACAAAGACCATTTTTATAGTCTACCTTTTATAGTCTACTGCTGTTTCAAAGAAGTAGCGGCGTGATTGACAAGCTGTTGAATTTTCTATTCACAGAACAGAAAAAGTGCAAACCTTGAGAAGAGATATAATCTCACTTCATTCAGTTCCATTTTGAGACCACTCCATGGTCAGTTATTCATGGCTCCACTGTGTTTAACTTAATATACATCTTTTCACACACTTGAAAGATAGGGAAAAATGAAATATGAATGTTTTCCCTTTTCTCTATTAGAAGTCAAAAATTAAAATAGCTTTAAGTATGTTGTGTGAACTGCCAAGAATGTCCTTTGAAAGACAGGGAAGGTAAATAACCATGTGAAAACAATTAAAGTTTCATCTTTTCTGTCCTAGTTTTCTTACTGACCCGCTAAAAAATATTTTCCTAATCTTCCTGAAACAAGAAGTAGAATTTCAAGAAATATACCAACAGGTTTTTCTTCACTTTGGAAAATAAATAGATACACCTGGAATTGAACTGGAGCTCCAGAAGTCCCAGGTTTCCAAGGGTACATGGACTACAGTGTCCTCTTGTTCAAATTCCCAGTGCCTACTATTCTTGCTAGAAATTTCATCTGATATGGGATGACCCTTCCACAGCAGGACATGGACTGTGGCATTGGGTCTTTTTTTGGCTTTTGTTACAAACATGTGCTTTGTCACAGCACTGCAAAACAGCACATGCTCAGCATACCAGTCTGGGACTGTCTTGGATTTTGGCATAACAAACCTGTCAACCCTTACAGCTGGCCTGTGGAACAACCACCCATTTCATCCTCTACCCAACCAGACCTTCAGCACTGGCAACTGTCATCTGGCCTCACATCCAAAAAGCTATGGAGCCAAAGGGAGATAAAAGCTAAATTCCCAATGTTTCTCATATTACTTAACTTGAAGAAAAACTATTTTTCTGGGAATTTAGCCTCTGCCAGACTCTAAAATGTATCCAGGAATAATACCATAACATTGCCGGCTGACTGAAGAGATATATAACCTTTATTGGACTGCTACAATGTGGAAATTGCAGTGTCAAGGAAACTGAAGTCTACACTGATTCTCCCAAAACAGCTACTAAAACTGAAGAGCTTTTTAAAAAAAAAAAAAAAAAATTCACCACTTTGCATTTTAAAAACACCAACAAACAAACAAAACCAATTCCCAAACACCTACAAAACAAAGAAAACTAGAAAGTAAATACAGCTCAATACTGTCTTGTGGTATGAAGATAGTTACGTTCTTCCATTTTAAAGTATTTTTAAAAGGACTGTCTAAAAGTCTTAGAAAACTGTGTGCCCCCCATGGCATGTTATTCTTCCATATACCAAACAACAGGAACTTTCTACCCATTTTTATTCACAAAATCTCTTCAGCCTGAAAGTCTATCAAGGAGCTGTACTGATCTGCACAGGGACTTTACTCTGCCAGTATTTCCTGGTGGTAACTGATCCCACTCAAGCTCTTCACTGTTTTATTGTATCATCATAGAACAATTTTTTCCCACTGCTAAGGCAGTAAATACAGCTTCCCTTGTAGTAGAAATATTAGAACATACAGTCTAAAAGCAGAAGAAGTAAGAAAGACAGGAATGAGTCACTAGTGTCTGGACAGCCTTAAGTCTCACTTGCACAGCACAGCTGCAGTTGCCAAATTAAAAATCTTTAGTTTGCAAATCACAGAATCAACTCAGTTGAGAAAGACCTTTGTGACTATCAAGTCCAATCTATGACCAAACATTATCTTGTCAACTAGACTATGGCACTGAGTGCCACATCCAGCCTTTCTTAAATACCTCCAGGCATGGTGACTCCATAGCCTCCTTGGGCAGCCTATTCCAATGCCCAACACCCTTTCTGTGAAGAAATTTTTCCGGATGTCCAACCTGAACCTTCCTGGTGCATCTTTAGTCTGTGTCCTCTTGTTCTATCGCTGGTTGTCTGGGAGAAGAGACTGATGCTTGGCTGGCTAGACTCCTTTCAGGAAGTTGTAGAGAATGATAAGGTCACCACAGAGCATCCTTTCCTCCAGGCTAAACAACTGAGCTGCTCTTCATAGGGCTTGTGTTCCGGATCATTCAACCAGCATTGTTGCCTTTCTCTGGAGATGCTACAGCATCTCAACATCCTTCCTAAACTGAGGGGTCCAGAACTGGACACAGCACTCAAGGTGCAGCCTTGCCAGTGCCAAGTACAGGGGAAGAATGACCTCCCTGCTCCTCCTGGCCACACCATTCCTGATACAGGCCAGGATGCCATTGGCCTTCCTGGCCACCAGGGAACACCGCTGGCTCATGTTCAGTCAGCTGTTGACCAGAACCCCCAGGTCCCTTTCTGCCTGAACACTGCCCGGCCACTCTGTCCCCAGCCTGCAGGGGTTGTTGTGGCCAAAGTGCAGGACCTGGTAATTGCTTTTGTTAAACCTCATATTGTTGGATTCAGCCCATCTATCCAACCTGTCCAGGGCCCTCTGCAAATGTAACTGAACAACTCATACAGGATTAAAACAAGTCTTGTAGAATTATTTTGTGACTTTATTGATAATATAGGTTATGACTACAAAACCCCCAGATCTATGTGCTTTTCAAAATGAGAAGAATGAAACACTTTTGAAAGAATTAATGCCTCTTTCAATAATTTCAGAACAAAAATCTTTGGGAAAAAGATAGAGAAAACAAAAATCCCATTTCTTGATCACACTGGGTTAGTCATAACTACATTAGAGTTTGCATAAAATGAGAAAATGCCCTTTGCTCAGTACCTGCAAATGGTGTGCATGTATCAATATCTGGAATTATCCAGCATTTACTACACAAGCTGGGACAATGATGGTCAAAATCTTCTGGAGAAATATAGGAAAGTTTAGACACCACTAGAGTAAATCACTTAATCTAAAATTATTTTGTCTACAGCATGTATTTTAATGTTTGTTGAAAGCCAAGTATATTTTTGCTGTATTGTGAGTTATGTTTATGGCAGCCTAGCCCATGTTGTTAAGCACTTATTAGTTATTACTGCAGGATAAATTCAAATGACCAAACTTTTAAAGTAAAAAACTACTTTTAACTTCACCCTCCTAAAATTATCATCTCTCAGGACCTAGCAGAGAAACTGAAAACACCACTGATGCTGTTAACATCCTGATTCAAACTTTTGTGGAGCTGGATATATACATTCAGTGTCATATTATCACATTTTAAAGAACTATCATCATCTGAAACCTTTAAACTGCTGTTAAAACCTTAACCTAACCTAAGGTTAAAAATACTAAGTACCACTACTATTCTAGCTCTGCAGAATATTCTCTTTCACCCAAGAAGAAAATATCACTGTGATGTTATCTAATTTCCATCCCCACTCCCCAAACCCCAGCTCCATTCTGTTTGTTGGTATGCCAGCACGTTGGAAAATGAGCCTCAGCAAACACAATGAAGTAAAATACTGGATACTGGCTTACTTAGTCTCTCACAAGCATCCTCTACTACACCCAGCATCTGAATTACAGACATGGTAAATCAGTCTTGTGACATCTGCTGGGTAGATTTCAAGTAAACAGAAAGAAAAAAGAGAGTATCTTTGAGACACCACAGTTGTAGAAGTAGATTATGGCTCTTTTACTGTTCTTTTAGGAGCATCTTGTAAAGTGGACTGAAATAAGCCTTGATATGCACAAAGAGCAGATTTTGATTTTGCATATCGCATGGAAGGGATCTGGCAATGTTTTAAAAGGGAAATCTTCACATACTGCCATAGAGCTATTTATAGTCACTTCATCATACACTGAAAATCTGACCTACTCTTCTTTTTATGTTTGACACAATGTCTGACATCTACGTTTCTTGAATCAGAAACTATGAACATTTTTTAAAAAAGCAGCACTAAAAGCAAATAACCACTTGCAATTAAAAAAAAAAGCCACAGCTGTGATAATCTCAGCAGTGAAGGTTAACCTTTAACTACAGCAGTCTAGTGAGCTTTTGTTTCTCTTTGTTGAATCAGCATGCAGGGCTGGCATTTCATATCATTGTCTGTAACACTGCACTGCTGGGATATGATTAGCTGCTTATAAGGGCATGTAATTTGCAGTGTGCATCTCCACTCACCACAAGGAAGTGTGTTCTAAACTTACCACAATACACAATGAAAAACAGATCTTAAACAGCCAACAAGCAAACTCACAGGACGCAGTCTTTTTTTGCAACTGAAACCTGGGAGAAACTGCAAGAAGGTGTCAATCATAATAAGCCAGGGCTTGTCTGAGAATATGAGGAAGAGCTGAACATCACCATTAAAAAAAGCCAGTTAATTGGTGTAACATTTATACACTTAATTTCTTCACATCTACCATGTGAAACAGAATTTGAAAAAGCATTGCCCAAAGAATGAAACAGATCTTTGGTGTACATTTTTACCTGGATGGCTCCAATGGAGAAGAGCAGTGGCAGAGCAGAGAATTGGCTTCCAAAACATGCACTGTATTTACATGCCAAGAATAAGCACTGTGCAAATGCATGCATGTGAAGGCAAATCACAGCCAGTTAAGACTTCATAATGGGTGAAAAAGAGTAGCATTACATCTGAAATATTGAAATCTCGGTAATTAATACCTTTGCCAGTGAACACAACCTGAGATCTAGATTATTTTGTCTGGGCGTTAATTGAAGCAATGTTCAATTTACGTTGATCCCTTTGAAGGCTACAAAACATCCTGCTAGCTTTCACAGCATATTCATTTTCACAAATAAAAGTTCTTACCATCTGAAAAATCAAGTCTAGTTTCCCTGAAGGAGGTTTGTTTATCTTCACCATAATTACTTTGGAAGCATGCCAAACCCTTCAAAATAGTAAACACAACCATTTATTTTTGCCAAAATTAAAGTAGACATAAACTTTTATATTACCAGGAGAAAAGAGTTCCATTCTGCACTATGAAGAGTCTGTTATAGCATCCACTGAAATGAATGGAAATATTTCTCATCATTTAAGTTTTAAACCAGTAATGTCCTATTTTAACAGATACTGTCTTAACACTGAATAGAGATGCACAACTTTCTGCAACAGCAGATCTCACAGTGTCAAGAGCAATTGTAGGCAGCTTGCAAGTTTTCACACTTTCATGCTCAGTCTGAAATGAATTACTTTGACAGTAATATGATGATATGCATCATGCAAAACCTAGTGGGTTTGTAATTATTCACTTAGAAGGGTAAGTGATTTGTATAGGGTAAATGTTACAAAGACAGTTGTACAAAATACTTAGTGATCAAAAGACAGTCTACCACTAAAATATGCATGGGAAGCAAAGTAAACACAACCTGAACTTCAGCATTACACACTGAAGTGCTATGCCACACAGTTACTTTTTAACAAGAAGGCCATGGAAAGGGGAAAAAACATTTCAGTAGTAATTCCCCTGCAATTCCAAATAATCTTTCTTTTTAGAAAAATTTAAATACTTTAAACAGCACTCACACATGTACATAGTCACAGATCACTGCCAGCCCATGGCTCATTTGTTAGACCTACTAACACTTTCTGGAAAGAAAAGGCTTTTAGGAAAGTAAATGCAGCCCAATTATTTGTAATTTTCTCAGGTAGAAGAGGGAAAAGATAACCACGGGTCCCTGTCATGCATGCACAGCCTGGCACTGGGCACCAAGGGTTGTTGCCACTGCTTCAGCTGGGTAGACTGGTCCTCACACAGGCAACCTCTAGCCGGGACTGTCAGAGTCAAACCCCTTGCATTTGACACAAGCATGGCAGACATGGATTTAATTCCTACCTGGCAAAAATAAATCTGCTCGCATTACAGCTCTGGCTTCTTCAGAGAAGCATCGTTTTTTCAACCACTCAGCTTCATATTCACTTGCGTGTTCATCAGGCCATGTAATTGAGATCTTTCAACACAAAGGAAAAGGAGTTTAGAAAAAAAAATTAAAAATATAATCTAGAACAACAAAACCTCTTAGAAGCAGCAGAAATTTTAATACTTAGATCAACAGTATCAGAGTTACACTTTCACTGAAGCAGGATAGCAAACGAGTAATGAAAACACAACCTGAACACCATTCAAATTCTGACACTTCTTATAAATGTTCATTTTCATTTCAACCCATGACCTAACCGGACCACAACCTTTGCTGGTTTGTGTAGACTGTTTCCACTATGGGAGCTGCACTTAATAGAAAGAAGGGAATTGTAAAAACTGGCACATATCACTGGGGAGAGCACTTCACCCCAACTCAGAAGAGCAAAAATATCTTGCAAAACAATGACAGGTCATGAGAAAAGAAAAAGAACAAGACAGACAAGGACCTTGTGCTAGGAGAGAAATCTGTCTCCTTTTGAAGTCTTCTCTCTATCAAAGAAATTTTTAAAAAGTGTTGGGTTTTTCAATTCCTGAAAAAAAAACATGGAAAGAAAGCATATGGCTTTGCTAGTCATGAACTGTAAGAGCTTAGTCCAGCACAGACCCTCAGCTGAATTTTTAAGGTGGTTGGGTAGGTATCAATTCCCAATTCACATGAGTCTGCTCATTCATATGATGGTAAAAAACTATCAGTATCATTTTAGTATTAGTGCTGTGCTTTCATCAGTTGCTGAATATAAGTGGAAGCAGATAATTCCTAATTTGCCTAATCAAATAATGAATTTATATCTCATTAATTTTGTCTACAATCAACTTGGTAGCCCAGAATTCCTCACCAGAGACCCTTACGCTGTGGCTGAGACACTCACATGAATAAGACTCTGCAAACTGCCCCTGCAGTGAGGCTGCCTCATCTGACCCAGGGTTGACTGCTACATAATTAATATGTTTAAAACATCTTTAAGTATAAAATGAAGGAAATTAGTTTGCCAAAGCAGCCATGTACTGCTTTTAATAAAACACTAAAAATCTAAGTAATATAGAAGCCTTTTATATATCAGGAAGGATTGAAATTCATAAGGAGGGCAGCTCCTATCCTTTCTTGCTTGATAACCTTCCATTTTTCAGGAAGAAATGTTAATGTAGACAAGAAGACAGGGATACAGGCATTAGTTCAATTCTCATTATTGGATTCAACTTTGGTTTGAGCGTTCCCTCTGAGATGAAGGCTTTTTACATTGAAGATTTTCTAATATTTTTGTTATGGATTAAGGTCATCATCGTTTTCCCATGCACTTTTCAGATTTTCAAGCCATTTACTTAAAGAATAAGGAGAGAGAAAAGTATAAGTGTAATTAAATGTGTAAGAAATGTCTGTATTTTCAACAACTAGTGATGAAGCAGCATATGATAGAATTTTTAAAAGCACTATTATATTATAAAAACTGAAGTCTGGGTTTATGCAGCCTCTGCATAACATCTATAAAGTGAAGTTTCATACGAAGGTGGAAAGATCTGAGTTCCCCAAATTGCAATTCTTCCTAAAAGCTTTGCAAATATCTGGTAAGGTTTACAACTAAGCAAACTGTGATTAGAATATAACTTGGAATTTTCTCAAATTTAGATTAATAAGCATTGTTAGACAAGTTTCACAAGGTGAATGATGGTTTGCTTCAAATACCTTTCTTCCATCTGCTAGAACAACCTGCTTCACCACGATGTTCACATCCAGATCCTCGAAGAGCAGCCTGCGTGCTCCAGCAGAGGGCAGGAAGCAGAGGGGACACTGGCAGTTGTCCCTCAGCCAGACGCAGGGATAGCTGCTATCACTTCCGTCCTCCCACTTCACGCATACGAAATGGCCCCCGTCGAGAACTTCCACCTTCTGTATCCCCGGGCTCATGCTGAGCTGCTGGGTGGTGTGGAGCATGCTGACTACAAGGCTGAGTGCTCCCTCTGAGTGGGCTCCCGCTGTTCTACACCAGCAGCAGACAACACACCTGGCGTCCAGGGACTACGATCCTCAGCAGAGTGTGAGCCACCTTTTGGGTTCTATATTGAAAACATCAGAGGGAGATGTCAGAGGGAACTCCGTCATGGAGTTTCTAAAACACGACCAGAGCAGCTTATTACTGAAAAAGTCAGTGTAGCAAAAGGACAGTGTTACAATGATTTCCCATTTCCTTCCAACTACCTAGATTTCAGGAATATTTATTATATGTTGCATGCAGAGGGTGTACTCAGACACATTTATTCAAAAATCCCTTCAATTTGATCCATCATCTTGGCTTCCTCTTGTTGCTACTCCCTCTGACCAGAGATTATTAAACAGCCCTAAAACCTCCTCTATCCTTGGCTGGAGTAAGAGCATGTGGACTCAGCAAATCAGTCTGTGAGCTATGACTTCCCCCACCCTGAACCCAGCCAGAGTGGATTCTCAGGACAGATGCTGGGTCTGGCTTTCTTGCGGATATGTTCTTCTTCCTCAGCATTGCTTACTTCTCCCTAGACCTGAGGTAACTGGACAACAGTGTCATCATTATCTTATCTCATGTTACCTTAGACAGCTTAACTCACAGTCCAAAGTTCCAATCAGGAGGCATATTCAGGAAACAGTGAGCTTTGGTGGTCATAATTTCTTTACACAGTTTTGACAGAAAAGGCAAAAAGTCATTCATAACTATGTTAAGCCCATAGCCGTAACATTTTAGTCTCTCACAAAAAGACACTTTGAAATGAATTCTACAAACAAAAAGCAGAACCATGTTCAAAACCTAAAGCATGAAAATATACGTACACCATAATCCCTGCTGTGGATATAATAGAAAACACAGAATCCACCTTCCTGCAAGGAAAAGCTTTGTAAACATGACTTTAGCAACAGCAACAGAGTTCTGTGAGAGTTCCTCTCTCCTTTTACAGCCAGACTGCTTTCTATAGATATACTCTTTTATTTAAAGCCAGCTGCATACTGTACTGCAGAAAGGTGGTGTATCCAGATCCTAGAATTAGAAAAGTTCTGGTCTAATGTTTTTCTTATTCAGAAAAATTCAGGTGAGGCTCCCTGAATCAGTAAGTCATTACATATGTATTTTAATAGATTTTATCAATGTCAAATATTGCCTATATATTAAGTATCTTTTCCTTTTTGTTCTTAAGATCACAGGGCAAAATATTGGTGCTACCAGGACCAAAGTCTCACCAGCCGTCTCTGTGTACAAAAAAAAATACTGAGCTTCAGTATTTTGACTCACAAAGGCCTACTGGAGTTACCAGATGGTTTTTCAATATTTTTCCTTTGCTGCAGTTTAGAACTAGGCTACACAGGACTCTCGGATCTCTATTTGTTTTTATTTCATTTAATTGAGTATAGCAGAGAAGAATACTGTTTTTTTTCTTTCTTATGTTTATGAATAGTAGTCCCAATGGAACCCAGTAACTACTAATCCTCCCCTGCAATGCAGTACAGCTAGTTTTGTGCACATAAACATCTTTTATCCAGAACTGTGTTTATATCAAGATTGAATATATTTTCTTTTATACAAATGTGTACATAAACATATGCATCTCTATATATATGTGTGTGTGTATTTCTACCATACTGCAATTTTCCTTTGAACTGTAAAAAATATTTATATTGCAGTACTGGCTGCAGTGTCCTTCTTAGATTTCTTCGACAAAGTTTTATTATGTATGGCTAAAAAGTTGTGTTATGCTTTAGGGTTTAAAAAAGAAAAGAGCATTTCAACATACCATGAACTTTTTGCTACTTCTGTACTCATTTTCGGATTGTTCTCTGTTCAAGTTTAGCAGTTTACCTGATGGTAATGAGTCGCATTGCCTGACACATGGACAATGCTGAATTGTCCAGCACAAAGTATGGTACTCACATCCACATGATTTTAAGCACCTGAGCAACATAAATGGTTGATCAAATTATTCCATTTACCTTTCAATGCATAAGGAATTTTAGAACAAAGCACTCTTCCCAGAACCAACCATGCAGTTCCTTTGGGGATAGGGATGCTGTTCTCTGTGTACTAAACACAGGAGGTACTCCTGTAGGTATCTGCTTAAGACAAGACTGTGAGAACAGAATTTGCTTTAGAAGTTTAAGACCACCAGAAAGCTCCTCTAGCTTATTAAATTGGCAAAGCAGGAGAAATCCAAAGGTCTGGATATACATATTAAATGCCTAAGTATTTAATTTCAAAGTTTCTTCATAATGTATTTCATACATTCATTACATTCATCACATTCATCTATCCAGTAGTCCACACACTCGTTTTGTACACAATTTTCTCATCTTGTGTAAGTGGATTGCCAAATAATTTTAGTATTATCCACATGCTTAGTGTTTAACCTAAGCAAAGGCCTCTTTAACTTTAGCACGGCAGTTATAACTACCTGGATTTTGTATATGGATATTCTGTAAATATTTTTCTTCAAAATGTCAAAACAAGTGACTGGAAAATATATTAAGCCTTTACTTTCTGAATGTCTCAAAGGGAAGATTCATCACTAAAACCTAAGTCCTATGTGAAGCTTGCCAGATTTAAAGGGCTTCTAGACATCTCCTATTTTACCATTCAATTAAGAAATCTAAACATGCTTCTAAGAGGGTCCAAATACACGAGTGGTAATAGAAAATCATATTTTTATGGCAAGAAACTGAGGTGAGTTTATTGTCTTTCTATCACAAATGTCACTTAACTGGTATTTGTTCATCTGGTAATAGGTAACTTGATCAAACAAATGCATGTCAAGCTGTGAAGAGCCAATTTCACTGATTTGTCTCAATGCTGATTGTCAGAGGCACGTGGATAAGGGGTTGCACATGTGCCACTTGCAGAAGGCGACTAAGAGAACATGGGAGAAAGCCTTGTCTTTGGGGAGACTTCACCTGGCAACCATTTCATGTCTCACATGGGACAGGCAGTCAGCAGGGGAACACCAAGGGCACTGTACCCTCCAGAGAGGTTCTCCAGATGGCAAAAGGTCTCCACCAATGGACTGCAGTAGAATGTTGCACTTGGCCTGTCAGCAAGCGGACTTTGGAAGGAGCCAGGGGGCATAAAAGTAACTGCGTCAGAAGCTCTGAGGCTTTTTCAGTCTTGGCTTTTTGGGGCTTTTTTGAGTTGGGGCTTTTTGTATCTGGGGGCCTTTTGAGTCTTGTTTTTTTGCTTTGGCTCCAGCCTGCTGAGGTCTGCTTCTTGCCCTGGCCCTAGCCTGTTTTTTGTCCCTTTTGCCCTGGCCCCAGACTGCCTTTTGGCTCTTCTGCCCTCACTGGCTCTTGCTTGTCCTCACATACATGCCTTTCCTCTCACTGAGTGCCTGGCAGGACACTGGCTGACCTCTGAGCCTTGTGTGTAGCCTGTGTCCTGCCCTACCTCCTTGCCTGTCCTAGCAACCACCTGTCCTGCCTCCCTGTGTCTCTGACAGATGTCATACCCACTTTGTCCTTACATTCCTGCCTGCCTCCTGATGCCTATATAAATTAGGTCAGTTACAAGGTGTTTATATAGCTTGAGTTATAACATATCAATATAACCTAATATATCTATATAATCTAATATCAACATAACCTGAATCATAACTTTTATACCTATATAACCTGATATAAATAACTTTTTATACAATGTAATGGCTAGTGTATGGTTAACTGGTTGCTTAATGCTGAATATAAAAAAAGGAAGGAAAAAACCTTACCAGGTGGATAGGTTTAGATATAGGTAAGTATAGTACTAATGAGAAATTGGCAGATGTAAAGCAAATTAGACACAAAACAAAAAATTTAGGCCAGTTAGGACCAGATAGACCAAGGAACACCATAACTGCACATGCTCTAAAGACCAAGTTGAAAAGTTCAGATGCGAAGAAGACCTTGGAAGCCTTCACTAAAGACCCCCAACGACCCCCGAACTGGGGAGGCACAAACACAGTGCAAAAGAACTATCTAATAACCATGAGATCATACTATGTAAATTAGTTCTGGCACATATATGATGATGTTATAGTGACACTGTAACACTGAGCAATACTTACTGTATAAATATACCACAGCACTTGAGAGAGTTAGGTGGAGATATCCCCCTCACCATCAGAGCTGTAAAAAACAAATACTCACTCTACAGACATCAGTCTGTGGGGATTTATTTCCAGCCTATCTTTCGGGCATCAGTCCAATCCAGCCCACCGCCGCGATCCACGCCGCCATCCTGTCTGGGGTCCCGCACCTCCTGTCCGATCCCCACTCACCTCGTGTCCAGCCGCCCGTCGCCGCGGGAGCTGTGCCTGTGCAGCCGTGCAGGCTCCCTCTCAGGTCATGTACACACACCCTCTGCCGCTTGGACGTCGACAGCACTGCTGACTCTCTGATGGTAAGGCCCTCTTTTTCCTCTGTGTGTCCCCTCTCTCTCCCCCCACCCACCCTTTTCCATTTTCCTTCCTTCTTTTCTGTCTTTTCTAGTCCTCTTTAGTAGGGAAACCTTTTTTTTTTTGTTGTTACCAATAAACGGTTCTCAGATATAATGCTGTCTCATTTGAATTAATTTCATCCTAGATCATGTTTTAAAACAACTCCTTGCAGTTCCCCACAGTGGAACACAACACAAGCAGAATCTCTTCTAAATCCATGGCAGCAGGTTTTGTAAATGCTTTGGAACAAAAGGTTAACCTAAAAGAAACAGATGCAACCAATCCTCACAGGCACAGTTTCCAGACAGTTTTCCTCTTAAAAAAAACCCAAAAAACCACCCAAACAAAACACCCCCCAAAACAAAAACAACAAAAAAACCAACAAAAAAAAAAAAAACCACCCTTCTGGGAGCTACTGAGGTGAAATACACATAACTTAAGTTACTGTGGGAAAGGCTGTAAGCCAAAGGAAATTTTCACCTTTCCTTGGATGTGAGAGGCTTTTACAGCTGTGTTCACCCCACCTAACTTCAGACATACCATCATGACTTACACCCAAACATCAGACAGACCAGCCCCAACACCCTTAAATAACAGGCATATTTGGATCACAGTTCAGCCAGCCTTTTCAGAAATCTACTTAAGGAGACAAACAGAGCTCTTTTTCCTCTCCACTAAGTACAAAAAAGAGCCTCAGGGATAGCTCCAACATGGATGTTACACCATGTTACTTACATTTCAGCAAGACTACTTTTCATGGCATTAATTTTATGATTCACTGATGCTTTTATTTACTGACACCCTTTGTGAAGTACAACCCACTGAACACTAAACTGCTGGGAGAATCACAAACAGTGCCAGCCCTAGACTTTACTGCAAGACAGAAAAAATCTGGACTGTTGTCAGTGAATGTCCCCTGTTCCACAAGGCTCTATAGTTTTTGGTGTCATCAGACAAACCTATATGTTAGTCATAGTCATTTCTCTTGAAATATTTTCAGTCCTAAGGGCCAGAATCTGAAAGAGCTACTGCATCCTACAGAGAGGAGGGTCTCCCTCACAGGCTGCAACAGGAGCATTTGATATCTTCAGGAGAGGAACTTCCACTGGATGCTTTGCAATATTAAGAAATATCACTACATGTGGCTTTAAAAATATGTGAATCTACTTGGTTCACTGCCCCAAACATATTCAGCTCTTTAATTTATGTCTACTTACTGAAGTCAATGAACTTGTAACTGCCTACCACCACTGTTAATTAGGAGAGAATTGGGCACTCGAGCTCTGGTATTATTCAGTTTGCTGATTATGCAAGAGGAAGCATGAAAATCACTATACCAAAAAGATTGCCCTTGTGGTAAAGTTAAGCATTTACTGTTTAAATACACTGTAGTCTTTGCATTAGACTTCTGTTTCTGTCTTCACAGTAAAGTAATTTTTTGGATTACTCACCTGCCAAGAGAAATCTCATAATGAAAAGGTAGTTTGTTATTTTCCTTGAGTTATTTGTATCATAGCGTCACTGTTAAAACGAAAACTCAGCTCAGAGTGACTAAAAAGATTTGCTACAAAATGCCTTCTAGATGTTTTTCTACATAGATACACAAGTTGAGTAGATCTACAAGTCTGTTTTTTGTCTCATACACACAGCACCAGAGCAGAAGCTTCTCCTTTCAAGAGGACTTCTGATTTGCACGAGTGGAGTGGTAAGAGTATTCTGGGTTAATGTTCTGAACAGAGGCCACCCAGCATGTCTTCACCAGTCTATTGTAATAAAGCATTTTACAACAACTAAATTTGTCACTACTTGTACTACTGTGCTCAAGCTTCCTAGGTGGGACCTGTATGCCAGGTGATTGTTAGGCACATAGGCCTCTCTTTCTCAGCTGCACCATGCAAGACACAAAATCTAGTTTCTCTGACTACCCCTGGCCTAATGGCAGTGAGGACACAAAAACATCAGATAAAGAAGCCCATATTCCATCAGTAGCGCAATAGTGGAAAACAGGAAATCAGATGTTTGGTACTGGAAGTGGGATCTATTGGGTATGCAGAAACAATGCCTATAAATGGCTTTTTAAAAGATGGTTTTGTTCCTGGCTCCAAGTAAGTTTTAGGGTACTTTGGCAAAATCTGCAATAAGAGTTAGGGCCAAGAGACTATTTTCCATCCAGGGAATGCAGGATGATCCACAATACACCCCTTTCATTTCAGAAAGCAAAAGATTATGCTTCACACTACGTCTCATATGCACGACCTTGTCCTGTGAGTTTATACAAACAAGCTAAATAGATTATTAGAAGTGGGAAATTATACTATTTAAATATTAAATAGCACATCCTATGAGCTTCAACAAACACGAATGGTGGCTCTACAGAACTGCATGGTCATATTATCTGCTTGCTTGCCAAGAAGGAGCATGTGTTATTATAGGACAGGAGTGTTGCACTTATATCAATGATGGGTTTGAAGCCCAACAATCAGCAATCATCTCAGATTGAGAACAGTAGAAAGAGCAGTAGAAGAGTGGCACAAAGAAGAAAATTATTTTTGGTGGGATTGACTGACTTCATGGCTACCATATTGGAGACTGCTACAAAATGTATTTATGGCAGTCATTGTAATCATTATGGTGTGTGTACCTGCTTGTATTGTGATTCAATGTTATAGCTGTTGTAATACTTTGTGCTAGAAAATGAAACATTGAGACTTGCCTAAAAGAGACATAGTCTCAACAAAAGGAGGGACTTGACAGCTTGACAGACAATAGACATTTCCAGTTATCCTTGAAGTTGCTAAATAGAGCTTAAAGACTAACTAGCAAAACAGATACAAGAATGTAAAATTAGACACAAAGGATGTTAAACATTGCTGAAACCAGTAGATACGCAGATAATGAGGAACATAGCGGCTTCTGTGGCAAAGCCATGTAACAAGAAGCAACAGCCCATGTCCTAAGAGAAGTTCAAGGTGAGGTCATCTGCAACACTGGAGTGAGTAGGACCACCAGAGACCCCTTAGATGACCCTGTAGGACATAAAAGGGCTCCCAGTAAGAGGTGCATGCATGCAAATTAGTTCTAGGAAAAGTGATGTTGGTGTATTAGCTAGGAAGTACATTGTAATGAATATAGATGATCATGATGGAATAAGTAACTTGTTGTAAAGTTTCATGACATACCTGATTAGGAATATATCCTCTGAGTGTGTTCAGCACACTAGAATAAAGAATGCCTGCTTTCTAATGCTTCAAATTGTGTTAGAAAGTTTGTTTTCTAGCTGAAATCAGCCCTGCTATGACTCTTCCCTAAATACAGCACATCTAGTGCCTTTGGTTTCAAGGCTAGATTACATCATCTTGTATTCCAGTCTGCAGGAAAACACGTCTGATGCTGTTACCTCACAAGCAAAGCAGCAAATACGCACCGTAAAGGCAGAAAGCCTTGTGTACCCACACTCCCTAATGGCTGCACAGCAGTGTGTGTGAAAGGTCAGTGGAGACACTGCTTGAAGAGTCCCTGCTCAGGAGCCAGGCCGCAGCCTGCCTGCGGTCCCGCTCCAGCCCTCCATTTCCTTACTGAGCGTAACGAGAGCAGACGACGAGGGAGATCATTTGCACAGGAAGCTGCTGCAGACAGACATCCTTCCAGCGGAGCATGCGCGATACTCTCCCTCACGGGTGGGACCGGGCAAGACGCCCCGGCCGATGGCCCAGCTCTACCCCGCGGCGCCGCACTCCCGGTTTCGGGCCCCCCTCTGCTCGCCCGGGCGCCCGGCTGCCCCCGCGGCGGGGCGGGGCCCCGGTCGGCTGAGCTAAGCTGAGCCCGCTCAGGCAGGGGCCTGGGTGGCTGGGCGGTCTTACGGGCGTGGTGGTCTTCTGGGAATTTGTCTCGCTTTTGAGTTAAGAGGAATCTTTTACGCATTATTTATTACCTGAGGAACACACCGGAGAGCAGGGCTTTGTTGTCACCGCACTGACATTGCAGTTACAGATGGATTTTAGACGGCATTAGGCCTGGATTTGGGCGTGAAGGCCGGAGAACTGCTCATTTCCCATGGCTTCTTCTCTCCTGTATTTAACAAACCTTTCCCAACCACTTCAGGCTCCCAAGACGGAGAGGGACGGGTGCTGGTGGTGTGTGGAGAGGAAAAAAGAAAGTGGGGTATTAAATACCAGATGTAATCTACAGTACACATTGCCAAAGAGAGATGACCTTTTATGAATAAGATTGAATAGGATTATAGTCAAACAGAGCCTGCTTGTGCTTTTGCACAGAAAATCCTTGCTTCTTCAGATGGAGCCACTTTTTTCTGCACCTTCCAAATTAATGGGGCAGACCTGTATTATACCAGCAGCACCAGGGCAGTAATCATACCCCCAAACTTTGCACTGCTGAGGTCACACCTCAAATCCTGTGTTTAGTTTGAGGTGCCTCACAGTGAGAAAGACATTGAGGTGTTCAAGCATGTCCAGAGAAGGGAATGGAACTAGTGAAGGGTCTGGAGCACAAGTCTGGTGAAAACCAGGGAGTGGGGCTAGGAGGGCTCAGCCTCGAGAAAAGGAGACTTGGGAGGGACGGTGTCACTCTCTACAACCACCTGAAAAGATTGCAGTCAGCTGGGGGGCAGTTTTATCTCCCATGTAATAAGCAATAGGACAAGAGAAAATGGCCTCAAATTCTACTAGGGGAGATTTAGACTGGGTATTATAAAAATTTTTTTCACCAAAAGTGTAGTCAAGCATTGGAACAGGCTGCTCAGAGAAGTAGCAGAATCACCAGCCCTGAAGATATTTAAAAGCCATATACAGATCTGGCTTAGGGACACAGCTTAAGAGTGAACTAGGCAGTGCTGGGTTAACAGTTGACTCAATGATGGTAGAGTTCTTTTCCAATCTAAATGATTCTATGACTCTATGAGATTATTTTACTGCCAAACAAGTCTTCTGAGCAGTAAGCTTCAGCCAAATGAGCGTCCCGGGAACGAATTTTAAAACAACATTAATATATCCTCCTTGTTTTGTGCCTGGTATCTTCTGACTGGCAAATACATTAATGACATTTATTTGATCAGTGTGTTTCTTTTGGTTGAAGGGAGGGAGGTTCTAACTGAGAAATATGACTTGTGTAGCTGAGGGCAATGGCAGAACATTGCACCTACCAGTTTTCAGCTGGAATGGCCCATGTTGGTCTTCAAGTTTTTAGCTTTTATTGCACTACAATCCCCACCTTCTTCTGCTATGAAAGAAGAGGAAAACAGAAAAGGAAAACCTTTCTTTGTCGTCAGATGGAAAGCTTTTCCCAGCTGTACAAGAGGCACCTGCTCCATGAGACACTCAGTGGCCATACTGTGATCTGCAAAGCATCCAGAAAAGTACTGGTGCTTTATGTAACCAATAAAGGGAAAACCTTAACATAAGTTTTGCCTAATCAGCACTTTTCAAAGACAGTAATGCATTCACAGAGATGGAAAATTGGGTAGTTGGATGGGAACAAATATATGCAAAAGTGAACATATTTAATGACTCTTTAGAAACATTTTGACGGTTAAAAAGACTGAGTCTGCAGCTAATAGGAAATTAAGTATTTGTGTTGGTAATTATAATTTAACATCTTCAATCAAAATAACTCTTACAGTGCTAGTAATGTATGGAGTTCGATGCATTACTTTCTTTTAAGGGAAAGAGTGGTAGGAATTAATTACTTCCAAATTAGGTCCCAAATCAATTTTTTCAGCTTGCTTTCACATTCTTACCTTGTTTCTTTTTCTGTTTTCTCTGTGGAATACATATATTTTTGATTGTCATGGTTGTCTTCTGGTTTTTTATTATTAATTTTTATAAGAACTAATACATACTTCCTGCTTCCCCATTTAAATACATTATTTGAAACCAGGAGCTTGAAAATTCTAAATGATTTTTAAGGTTTGATAGACTGGATTTCTGGCAGATAATCATATTCCTTTCATAAAAACTGTTTACAAATGGCTTTATTTATTTATTCCAGAGGTTTTGTAACTCTTTATTGTTTTATCTAAAGATAATAAAGATAATTACTTACCTGCAGTTATTTTATATGAAGTACTTACCTTATTCCTTGTTTCAGTCATTAGTCTGCAAGTAGTAACTCCTAGAAAATAACAGGGAGAATATTTTGCCTATGCTGAATGTAGATAATTGCTTGAGAATCTACATTTCACCCTCCTGATTTATGTTGTTGACTTTGCAACATAGTACCTTAACACTAGGTTTCTCAATTATTTTTGCTTCTTTTTTTTTTCTTTTAGAAAAGGTACATGTTAAGGACATACTGGGTGAAAGAAAATATTTTATACATTTATAATTTGTTTTGACTTTATTAAATGGAGAAAAATGAATCAATTTGTTTCAAATGTCTAAATAATACAATTATAGGCTTCTAATGAGTGAAATCTGTTATTAACATAAGCTACATGTATATTAACATAAGCTACATATAAATCCCAGTCAAGCTGGAAAAAAAAAAAAGTAATTTAGTTTGTACCTTAGGAAGAAAAGTTGTAGATATACCAAGAATAGAGATTTCTTTTTCCCCAGTCAAGGGTGTAAGAAGTCTCATTTGGTAATAGGAGCACTCCAAAGTTTTTGCAAGGCTGGGTCTCTATTTTTATAAAGAGTGCTATACAATATACAAATAGAAAAGGATCCTATCCAAGTGGAAGTAAAACTGAACTGCCTTTAAGATGACATAATAGCAAAATCAAAATCATTAATGCTGTGCTTGTATTTGTCGTGTTTCTGTAAAATAATTTAAAAGAGGCGTATCAGAATACATAATGAAAATCTCGACCTACTGTATATTTATGTGCCTTTTTACTGTCACAACATCATTTTGCTTAATCCTGTAGTGCAAGGTCAGTTTACAGATTCTCTTTGGGCTTTACTCTGTCACTATCATTCATACGGGGATGTACCTTGGGGGTTATTCCACAGGTCTCCATATGACTACTAGACTTTGCAGAAGGTTGCTGCCACATATATATGTTTGACAGCAATTAGTAGGTGAAGGGCATTGCAAAATTTAAAGTCACAGGGTAACATACAAAAAGCAAACAACTTAGGGAGTAAACAGCTTAGGAAACAAACTCTGCTTGCTGCCCTGACATGACAGTAAAAGACTACAACCTAGACCAGTATTCCCATTGGAGTCAGACATAATCAACAGTAACAGTGTTTTCCTGGTTCTGTGAGCTGGAGCTCTGCACACATGCTAAGGGAGGTAAAAGCAGCAACTTAGAGCACACCAGAGAGGTAGATAAAGTGGGGCAGGCTGAAATGTAGCTTAGAAATGTAGATGAATTACTGTTGAAGTCAGTGAGATGTGCAAGTAAATAAATACATGCAGCCTGCATATGGTTGTGGAATTAGATACAATGAAAAACTGTTTTGGATAGGAGCTATAAATCAATATATAAGTAGTACAAGAGGATGCCTGACTTTTTGAAAAACCTAATTGACAAAGAAATATGAGTGTTAGAAATGAAAACTGGACCTGGTTGCAAATTAGCTGCTAGGGTAAATGAGCACACAGTGAACTTCAGTTCATTCCTGATGTACATGGTCAGATTAATTCCTCTGCACTCATGTAAAGAAAAAAAAATCTGAGTGAAGTTTACCTCTGAAATTAGAGAGCAGGTGAGATATTATTTAAAGTCACAAACCTAACAGCATCCTAATTTATATGCAGATCCAGTTATGAATTAACTTGTACCTCTGTTTGACTCCTGAGTAAAAAGTGCATTACTTTAATACAAATCTCAGATGAATTACATTAAATTAGAAACAAAAGAATATTAATTTTAAAAGGACAAAGCCTGCTTCTAAGAAAAATTGACTGCTCTTCATTAATCAAGAAACTGTCCACACAGACAGTGCAAAGGAAATAATTCTTTATCATTACCCTGAAAAAGGCATAACAAGGTCTTCGATAAATTCAGCTGAGAAACTAAAAGTCCACTGAATTAGTTTTTGTGGATTAAAACCTAACACTAAACTGAAAATCATAATCATATTATTTTTGAGAAGAGATAACATGTAGATAGAAAAAACCATCTTGCAGTTTGGAGTGTGTCCAAATTTTTAGTGTAAATAATAGTATTTACACTATATACCAATTATATAGTACCAAACTATTAGAAAATGTATGGAAAATATGATGCAAGTACATAGCTTTTTTGGTCATCATGCTCTTCACAATATTCATATTATCCACTTCACTGGATAATGAATCTTTTCCCTAAACCAACCCTCTCTAATGACTTCCCCCCCTCCCAAGAAAGTTTAGACATGAACAATGACTACTATACAGACAGTTTCTAAGCACTTACGAGGGGTGTACACAGTCTAAAGAAGGTTGTAATCTGAGAAAATATGATACTCTTGGCATTGTCTTTTCTTATGAAAGGATGTTAATGGCATGTTAGAGACTGCCAGAAGTACCTCCCCAAGGTAAGGTAGTTTTCAAGGAGGAATGACTCTACACAGACATGAATAACTCTGTCCAAGCCACGTCATTAAAAGTGTAATGGTTATGTAGACCATATGTTTTCTTTGTTACAGAAGCAATCATTAAATTCTACCTTTTCCAGTTATAAACTGGTCTTGTAGGCAGGATAACAACTCAATGAAGAAAATAAAATAGGCAGTTTTAGTTTTTTTTTTTTTTTTAACACATATATTCTAATGACAGCTTTTGAAAGAAGCATGTAGAACAGTGGTTTTTTCCCAGTTTCAGATAGTATAGGAATGAAATACAGACCCACAGACTGAACAATTTTTTGCTAATGGCTCACCAAAAAAACAAACCAACAAACAAAAAAACCCAACAACAACAACAAAAAAACCAACAAAAAAACCCCAACTAGGTAATAAACAAAATTCTCCAATGAACTTCAAGTAAAAATACATTTTAAAAGACAGGAAAACCTACAGACTTTGAATCCACTGGCTTACTGCAGGAATAGTGGCTGTGAAATGCACTTCACTCACAACACTTAAGTGTTAGCTGAAAACTTCTTTAATAATCATAAAATTGGTATTCAAGAAGCATGAGCAAGAAACTGGTAAAGCAACATGAAGAACATCAAAATTAACAGCCACACCGACAGTAATAGACATATCCAACAATTTATCCACAAAATACACATTTTCTAGACAAGATTATAACCAGAGGTCTGTACCTCACAAGGCTGCTTCTAGTAACTAACCCAGGTATATTTTTTGCTTATGAGGTTTACATCTTGCCAAACTGCATCTGAGTACATGACAATCTATAGGAGCAACAATTTAGCTTCAGACAGTTCATATATCCCAGCTTAGTACACATAGGGTCTTTTAAAGGCTCACCAAGTTTTTGAAAGGTTCCCTTGACTTCTCTTTGTGAGGATGGTCCTGCGTAAGTCAACCTATGAAACTGGAAATTGCAGTTCTGAAATCCAGTTTGCATGCTCCCTTCTGAATTCCTATCCATTAACTTGGCACAAGGCAAGTACACTTCTCTTTCTCAAGCTTTTGTTAATGGTTTTGTGCATGCTCTGAGCTGCTTCTGTTCTGTGTGTATCCATGGATGTGAAAATGTCCACATCAGAGCACTGCCTTCAAAAGTGAGCTACTGGAGAGAAGTGGAGGTGAGTCCCTCAGTGCCTTGCTTTGGCTCTAATCAAAGGATGCTTTGAGTTGGAAGGGACCTTAAAGATCATCTCATTCCAATGCATCTGCCATGGGTAGAGACATTGTCCACTAGACCAGGCTACTCAGAGCTCCATCTAGCCTAGCCTTGAAAACTTTCAAGGATGGAGCATCCACACCTTCTCTGGGCAACCTATTCCTCTTGATGAAATACCTAAGTATTTAATAAGCTCTCTATGACTGTTCCAGCTCCAGCATTTTTATTCCCAGAAAATAGTCTTTTGCTTTTCAGTACCATCAACTCTTTAATAAATTCAGAAATAATACATGTTTTGAAAGTCATCAGAAAACTACAAAAAATGCCCACTGTCAGCTCAATTTTAGCTCAAACTTTTGCGTTCTGAAAAGGAAAAGGAATCGAGTACCAATGCAGTATTTTAACATAACAGAAGGACATAATGGGGATGACTGCTGCTACAATCATCCTTGTAAAGCTCACTGCTTAAAAATAAGTACCAAATTTTCAATGATAAAAGGGCTTTTAATATTTAAAATAGGCTGTATGAAGATCCAGATCTCCAGGGGATCTTCATACCTTCCAAACTGGTAAGTTTTATCAGATAAAAAGCAAAAGCAGAACATTTATAAGATTGCAAAGAGTATTGCAATATAGTTTTGATAGTTTTTAAATAAAAATTTGAATTTAAAACTTTAAACTGATGAATATCACTAAGCACTCAGTTCTTGCAGGCAGCTCAATAAAAACCATTTAATGTATCAGCTCTGACTCAAAAATTATACATTTAACATATACATTTGCTTAGGTCAGCCACAATTATGTAAATCAAACTCTAGTATATTTAAATGTCCTAAAAGGTTTTTGTATTGGCTTCATCAAATCCACCTAAGATTGACCATTTTTATTACATGTGTGAACTTATAAATAGCCTAGGCTCAGATATCTTCATTTTCTCCTTGAAAGGACCATTTAAAGCCTTCCAAAATCAATGCTACTGAAAAAAAATCAGAATTCTGCCATATTTCTAATATAAAAACGTTTGCATTTTACTAAAACATTAAAAAGTGTCAAGAATTCATATTTATCATATCAAACGTTAGTGTGGATTATAAAGTACTACAGATTGTAAAGTCTTGTTTCATTAGATGACAATTTACAGGGCACTGAGTGTAATGAGTGTTGGGGGTTAGATTTGTTTCTTTTTTACTTATAGAATTTTTCCCATACAAGAGAGGCCCTGCCCCTCTCTAGCAGACACGTGTCTTTCAAACCAAGACAATGAGTTATACCGTAAATACTCAGACATCTGCTTTGAAAAGTAAGCATTCTGCAAACATTTACTCTTTTGGTATGCTGCGTACATTCAAATAGTTGCAGCTTGACCAAACATTTGCTACTGCAAATAGAATAGTCAAGCTGCTTAAAGCATATTCAAGAAGCTGTGTTTTACACTACTACTACTATTATTATTTTTTCTATTAGGATTTGAATACTGTTCTCATATACCTAAAAACATAGAACGGTCATGCCATTTTTGTTTATTTGCTGATGTTTACAATTCATGTTGTAGCAAATGACTCAAAGTAAACAGAGTAAACAGAGGGTAAACAGAGACTAAATCTTTATTTAAGAAGCCTTTGGGCACAAATGGAACTGCATAACATCTTCTGGGGAGACTGGTCTTAGGCACTTCTGGAGCTTGGTCCAGCCCAGAAATGCTAATATGTTTTGCTAAGATAGTGAGCACACAAAAGTCAGTGACTTGGCTCAGTCTTGTGTTGTGCCATCCATCCCCAGTGGCAAGGAAAGTATCACAAATAAATTAGTTTTAAGAGCTAGAACTTGTTATATAATTTCTAACTTGAGAACAGAAAAGTAACACTGAGTGGTTCCACCAGAGTCAACCAATAAAATGTTTCCTTTTTTTCCCCCAGCAAATCTTTAAAGATACTGAGAACTTAAAAATGCAAAGTGACATCTAAAGTATCTTGCTAGTAAGCTACACTTCACTGCCTTCAGCAAAATGAGCTGTTTGGTTCTGTAAGCACCTACCTTCATGAGACTTTCCTGGTGCCTTAAGCACTCTAGTCCAAGCTGACTTATGCTGACCCATTGCACTGCTGAGTAACCTACCCACTGAATGGTTTGCAGACTGAAGTATAACTAAATAGGAACAGGGTTAACAAGAACACACCTCAAAAGTACATCAGTTTCTCTTCCAGTGACACGAGTGCTTAAAAAGGCTTAAAAACTCAAAAAAGTCTGCTGCACAAGCCCTTTTGTATTGTTGCTTTTAATGAAACTTGTTTACCTCATGAGTCTGTAAGTTTTATTTGTATTTACTAAAAAGCAAGTTATTTCACTTGGCAGGGGCTACAAACTTTAAAATTTTTGCTGAAAAGACACATTTCAACGGAAAGTTTTAAAATCAAGAGTATCTCAGAAACTAATAACAAAAATGTACTTTAACATTATTTTCAAATATTTATTACAATCTATAAACTCTATTCATCCAAAATGTATTCTGCCTGCAGTATCTGTAACAACAGCCACATTACCCCAAATTGTCAGTTAAATAGCAGTAAGTCTAAAAACCCAAATAATCCCCACCCTCCTTACCACCAGGCACTTTTGCTATTGTCTAGGACCACAAAGTTTTATTAATAACTTAGCTAGCAAAATAATAACTTAGCTAGCAAAAGTACAAAGTCAAGTACAAGAAAAGTCAATGTGCTTGCACAGACAAAACCTTCTTGTCTGCTTTAGAAACATGTTCCTGGCTCTCAAATCTGGGATCCAAAACTCTAATCACCACCAGGGCTCATTCTTTTTGCTAGAAAAATCTCCACCAGCATTCTCAGGATCTGACATAAGCCTTTTTGACTGCTTCTTAGGGTTATGATAGCTTAGAGTCACAGATAAGCAAGCCTGAAGTACAAATCCTGCTAGAACAGTTCCCATCTTTCCAAACACAAATACAAATCACAGCTCTATGCAGTGGAACAACATTTAACGAGCATATAATACATATCATTAGAAAGGAAGTTAAGAGAGGGCCAGAGGTTTCACCCTGAAGGACTACGAACAAAAGCAGTTTAAGTATTTGCTACACAGAAGGCTGGAAGGAGCTGGCCGGCATCTCACTTCAACTACACTTGCAGCAGGTGAGCCACTGTAGAACAGGTGATTAAAAAAACAAACAACAGGGAATGAGAGATGAGAAAACTTACTTCACAACCAAAGATGAAAGATATAACAGAGGGTAGATTTTTGAATATGGGATATTAACTTAAACATACCTCAAACCTACTGATTTATAGAATTGTGCTATTTGTTTAGAAGGTAAAATAAATAAGGTTTTTTCCATGAAGAAGAATGTATTTTGCTCGATTTACTATCCCTGGAAGTGTTCAAAAATGCATAAATGTGGGACTTCTCAATACAGTTTAGTGGGCTTGGTAATATTCACTCCAAGGTTGGACTTGATGACCTCAGAGGCCTTTTCCGACCTTAATACTTCCAGGGTTTATCCAAGGAGGTGCTCCTTCCAGGCAGACGCTAGGGCTGTGTCTTCCGGGGAATGGGCGGTGGGGTTGGGGGTCTCTCTTGAAGCTGGTGGGGGGTCCGGGTTCAGCTGGGGCGGGGGCTCCGGCCGGGCAGGGAGTCCCGTCTCAGGAGCGGAGATAATCATTCTTGAGGCGACTGAGGCGGGCGCCGTGGCTGCGGACGGTGAGGGCCAGCAGATCGTACTTGTCGCGCAGCCCGCTGGAGACGTGGCGGGTCTCGCGGAGCAGGGCGCGGGCGTGCAGCAGCAGCCCCAGGAAGCTGTCGCCCAGACGGAACTCCTCCCGGCCGCCCTGCTCCTGCCCCTGACGGAATTTACCCTCCAGCTCGCTCAGCGAGCGGTCCGAGCTGGAGTAGGCGTCGCTGATCTGGGCGGACTCGCGGCGCAGGTAGGCACCGTAGCTCTCCTCCCCGTCCAGGTCGTAGGAGATGCTCCTGCCGATGCCTTCCAGCACCCGGCCCGCGTCCTCCACCTGCCGCCCCAACACCGTCAGCTCCTCCCGCAGGCTGAGCCCGCCGCCCGCCGCCGCGCCGCACCGCCGCTGCTCGCTCACCCGGAACAGCAGCTGGCACCGCTCGGGGTCGTCGTTCTCCTCATAGTCCCCATCAGGGACGAAGTAGTGGTGCAGGCTCCCGTTGGACATCTCGGGGTACAGCGGCCCCTCGAAGTACCCGTGGCAGAGGCTGCAGAGCCAGAACAGACACATCAGGCGCAGAGGGACCGGCATGCTGCGGCCGACGGGCAGCCTAGGGCCGCCCGTGCCGCATGGGTCTCCCCGGTGCCGCCGCTGCGGGCCGCCCGGGCCGAGTACCTCAGCACGGCCGGAGAGCTGGCGGCGGTCTGGGGCCGGCTGCGCCGTGCCGCTCTTAAAAGCCGGCAGGCTCGCAGTGGGGGAAGCGGCCCCCGCGCCGCGCAGCGCCGNGCCCCGGGCACCGGCCACAGGGCCCCCGCGAGCACCGCCCCCCGCATCGCCCCCGCGGGGGTGTCAGACGCGGGGAGGGAGGGATACACGTACACCTTCCACCTCTTAATAAAGAAAAGCCCCTAAACCTGAAGGTACTCAGCTCTGCTGCTCTTCCCCTTAGAAATGACTGGTTTGCTAGCAGCCTGCTCTGTACAGCAGCTCAAACACAGGGCTTGGGACAGATGAGCTTCTCAAAGTTGCTCAAGGCCACATAGCTTGCTTGTCATTGATATAAAACTCGGATGGGAAAAAGACGCAGGATCAAGTATAAAGTGTAAAACAATAAACCTTGATAGGGTAAGATGGAAAATGAATAGGAAAATGAAACACAATTTGTTTTTTAAAACAAAATATCGGATGTGTTCAAGGAAAATCCCATTACAGTGCATCCTATGGGGCTGACTTCATAAGAAGTGTTTCTTTTTCATAATATATGGTTTTTTTGGTGAATCTAGTAGCAGATTCAATTGTGGCACAGCTGAATTGTGCATGTAACTTTCAGAAGTCTGTCTTTACCGTTTTTGAGTTGTTAAATCAAGGTGAGATCACAAAAAGAAAGGGTCTGTAAAGTTACCAACTCCTTTCACATAACTTTTTCCTCTTTCATGGGAAAAATTACCACCTAGCAAAGATTGTACCAAATCCTGCAGTCATCCAGAGTTAAAACTCCTGCTGCTATTTGTGAGAGATTTGCATGCAACAATATTTATACTGCCACTACAAAGTAAGTAAGTACTTTAACTATCATCTTGACACTTTTCTGCATGTTGTAAATGACTATGATGCTTACAGTTAATTTAGTTGGGAAAATAAGCCAGATACTTGAAATGTATATCTGCTTTTTCCACTGTTATTCTGGGCATTGTAGATTAAAGGCTTATGGGGCTCAGGGGCCTTTGAGTCAACCATTTCATATGCTGCCATCATTTTCGACACCTATAATTCAAATGCAGTCTCAAGACCCTTCCCTCACATTAGCTTCAGTCTGTAATAACAGAATATCCTGTCTCTGGGCATGTGTGAAGCAAATAGCTGCTATAGAGACCAACTGCTCATCTCAATTTCAAGTATACTGAGCTCCACAAGCTGCTCCCTTCTTTGCTGACTGTTTCTGGAGAGGATTCAGGGAGGATTCAGAGGATTCCCGGAACCATGTGTCCGGCAGGTTCCTGGGACGTCAGTGATGGACTTAACTACATAGCCAGGCTCCTTAATGTGAGACACATAGCTACTGAGTGCAAGCTGTCACTTCTGTGTGGCCTTTAATATTTCATGATAACATGTGATATCAGTGTGCCTGGGTATTGACTTCAGAGCCTACTAAAGCACTTTTCATAAGTGCAGATGGTCATAAGACTAAAGTCAAGAGACAAAAGCAAAAATAAACCAACCAGTCAGACAATCAACAGAAAACTAACCACGGACAGCAAGAGTAATAACTGAGGCCTTCGCTTACTTGATTGATTTAAAGTAGTCTCTGCAAGTTCTGCAGTCATTTGAGATCACAAACACAGACACCTCAAGATGAGAAATATTTGCAGTGCCTAGGCAGCTTCTCTTTCCAGGCAACTTTCTGTTGAGAAGCCAGGCTAGACAAGTTACTGTAACGGAAACACTCCATTTGTTTGGAAACATTTAAAATTTGTAATTAAATTCACAAAACATTCATATAAATCGGCTGGATTAGGCTAAGGTACTGTGCTTCAGCTTTCTATAAAATGTTTAAATCTTATTCAACTGAGGCTATTTGGTATTTTGTTAGCCAATGGCTCCTTGAAACAATTCTATTCCCAGGATGCTCTTGTTTCACCTCATCTTTGGTTTGGATTCCTGTTTTTTGCTGGTCTCCATCCATTTCCACCCAGGCTGGTATTACTGACAATTAGCTGATTTGGCTGTTACTTGAGTTATAGTGGACTCCTGATGTCTCCTCATGGAAGTACTGCACTGTAAATCACCCAGCTATAGCTTTGTCAGCATGGTTATGCTTTCACCAGTGCCTCAGAAGGTAAAAAAACTGCATAGCCTTAGTAAATATTTTGACTCTTTGTACATTTAGAGACTAAGATGCATGTATGCTCTTCCCTGCTGCAGCTGCCAACTTTCTGCCACTGGTGTTTTCAATCAGGCATGCATTATCCAGGTTTAATTTAAATTTTATATCCAAATAGTCTCACCCCAATGAAAAGCAGACTTGAAATGTCTACTTTTGAAGGAAGTCTGCAATTCGGGATCTGCAGTCTTAGTGACTCAGTGGGCATAGGTTTGGTAAAAACTGGAACTTGATGAAAGATACACAACAGCCTGATACAAGGCAACACCTATTATGGGTCAGGATTACAAAGCAACAGAATTCTAAGTTTTAACTGAAAAGCATCAAACGACGGAAAAGATGAAGGCTCGCACTGACAGAGCAAGACTGTGAATGAATAGCCATTATTCATTCCAAAATCACACCTAAAAGACCAAAGTCTTAAGACTGCAATGAGGTAATCTGAATACCCTTAAACTGTCCATGAAACCATGTGCATACAAATGAAAACCAGGTTATTTTTTTCTGAAAGACATGCACTGACAGTAACAATTATCTTTATCTATCAATAATTGAGTTGAAGGGTCTGAAATTTTCATCACAGTTAACACCAGCAGGAACACCACGGCAAAGGCTGAAGTAACAACATAAAAACTAGTCAGTGTAGAACTTAGTAAACTAATTTCTGGCAATAGCTGGAAGTTCAGAGGGCAATAAAACTGAAGGAAGACAGAAGGGAATTTCTTGGGAATACCAGAAACCTGGGGTGCAGAGAACCAGGGAAGAGACCAAGCCATTTTTCTACTGAATATTGCATTTTCTGCTGGGAGTCCATAGGGATAGTTGCATGACATCAGATATCTGGGGAGCTTTTGGGATGCATCAAAGAAACAGATCTTCCTTGTGGCACGCTCCCATGAAGGTCCTCATTTAAATCCTAGCATTGTCAAAAGACTGGTTGATACCAGTATTTTATCCTCCATGCCTGCTTAAGCATTTAAAAGTTCCTTCTGTGTAAATGAGGAAAAAGTACAGGAAGCAAAAATAAAGCATCATACTGATACTGTTGTCTTGCAAATACTTGGCATTATATACTCTGCTGTGGTAAAGCCACTGTTTTTCCTCTGAACAACATTAGTTTAAAGTAAGATGAAGGACTGTAGCATTTACTATACGTAACCTGCTTATGCAGCACCAAAATCAGCCTCCAGCCCAGAAATAAACTGATGGCAAATGCACAGCTCAGCACTGGATTTCAGGTGACAGTTGTATACATCTTCTTCTGCAAACTATGCTTCATCTGTGGTTTTTGGCTCACATGTAGTTGCTGTTTCTGTTGCAGATCATGGTAAACTTTGCAACATCAGAATGTTTCAGATGTAAATGGCCATTTATTTGGAGAACAGAAATATATTATATGGTCCTAAAGGCCCCACAGGCTGTAGAGTATAAATGTTGTCTGACTACTCACTTCTCACTTCTGTTTTCCTGCTCTGAACTTTACTATGGTTTTACATAAAGATACCTTGTTTAAAAATGAGACTAAAAAGTATGTGTATGTAATTTCTAATTGTATGGTGCAGTGCTAAATGCTCAAATGGCATCAAGTGAGGGAGGAGGTGAAATAGTCCATGAAAGAGTAATGCCCAAGATTTTTGTAGGAAAATTGCCATAAAAACATACCAGAATTTCTGTAGAGGGGAAAAAATGGTTTGGGAAATGAAGCTTTTATAATGCATTTAGGATTCATTCAGTATAACTTTGCAATACAGCAGAAATTCAGAATTAGTATGCTGAAGCACAAACCATACTGAGTTTTCTGGGACCAGAAGCATGTCTGGGGTTTCACTGAAATTTTGAATTTCTCAGAAAGGCATATTTAAATCAGAATTGGAACAGCTGACCAACAGATATCTCAAAAACAAATTAGTAAAGAAAACAACTTTATTGTTGGCTTATTTAAGTTAACTGATTCTGATAACCCTTTTCTCCTTCACAAACTTTGGGCTGAAAGCACATCTGTGTCTGGGCACAGAATCCTCTGAGTCTGTTAACATTGGCCTGTCTTGGATAAGCAGTACAAAAAACAAAATTTTAAAAATACAAGTATCTATAGAAAGATTGGGTATGAGGCTGAATGTGAATATAACTAATGGGAAATGTCTGTCAGGCTGTCTTAGAAGAGTTTGCGATTAATATTGAACATACTTCAGCTTTAGCCAACACCAAAATTACCTTGGCCTTGGTAAAAAAAATATGGAAAAAGATTTTACCACAGCCTGTCTCTGTAGTGGGTGCTGGTTTACTTTATGGAAATATAACTTCCTTAAAGCAGAAAACTGAGGCTATGCTCAATTTACTTTTATAAAGTGATGTAATGTGTCTGGATGCTTCCTAAGAAGGGGAAATGTTAAAAGAAAGTTGAAGCAGGATAAATATATATATATATACTAGTATTTTAGTAGTGCAGTTTCTGCCCATTAATGAAAAACCTTGAATGCAAAAAGGGATATTGCTAGCATCTCTTCAGCAAGGCTTCTGAAGTGGAAATAATAACACTTCGTCAGTGGAAATGAAAATACTTAAAAAACATCATTGCTGGCCAGCACATGGAGAAGTTTTCCAATTACTGTAAATGTGATTTGTTACTGAGACAGCATATCATGCTTTTAACATGTCGACTTGATTTTCAATCCTTTCTGTGTTATTTTTAATGTTCTCTGTAAGCATGAAAAGGCTGCATGTGGAAACATATACTTTGCATTTGTTACAGAAACATAGTTCACTAATTATTCATAAAAAATGCTTTCTCCTTCCATCTAACCTGTTAGGAGTAAAATAAGATTTTAAACCCCCCAAATTTTCTTTTTCCTTCTCTCCCTGTCTCATAAAATAGAGAAAGCTTATAATCTGACATGTCCTTCTCAGGCGGGGACAGCAAGGAGTTTAAATAAAAGCCTTGGAAGAAATCTAGCAGAGTCTGGTGAGGAAATGCTGTTGTCATGTCCAATGGGATTAATCCATTTATACAGTTTCTCAGTATTTATAGATCTAATGTATTCATTTGAGGCATGGTCTTGAGAACATAAATTTTCTGAAAGCTGGATTTCACCAGGTCTGTTCTTTAGGTTTATTCCCCAACAATTTAAACATACTAAAGAATTTCCAGTTTTATTACCTTTATAAGGATGGTATTTTCTGATTTGTACATGTAATCTTATATATTAAGATCAGGCATGAATTCCTGAATAAAAGCTAAGTCCTGACACATTTATACTGGCTAGTCATCAAATTTTCTCTTCTCACTAATGTTTTAAAGTCTTTGCTTGCGAATTTAAAGGGGGAGCCTACTTGTTTAGGCTAACCAACTGCATGTAGTTTTATTAAACATGTCTCCACAGAGGATTAGCCTTCCTGCCTGAGGTAAAACTGAAATATATGTAATAGTATTCTCTGTGCAGATAAAAGTAAGATGAGATGGAAAATGTAAAAAAAAATAAAATCATAGGATTTAACTAGTTTAATCTCCTCTCAGCCATATCTTTTCAATTGTAGAGTAAAAAGAATAACCTCCATGCTTCTATAGTAAAATTCCCTTGTAGTCACAGATCTATTTTTAGGAGTTGAAAAATGTCCTTTTTGTATCCTAACACATTCACTCAGATTTTTATTTCGTTTTTTTAACAGTGTATTAAACTTAAAACTAGTCAGATGTTTTATGTGAGCAGCATAAACCCAGACATATGGTCTGAATTCAAATATACCAAAATCTGTGTTAAAAAAAGAACCCCAAAACAAACCAAACCAAAAACCCCCAACATTCTCTTTAACAAACATTTTTATAAAATTCTACTTGAAAAGGCAGGTAAAGGAATTACTTACAGTCAGCTGTATATTTATTTTTGTGCAGCCATGATTGACTATTCCACAGGTTTTTAATGACTCAGTGCACACAGAGAACTCATTCAGCAGCCTGAACAGTGTGTTATTCTCCCATGCTTGAAGTTGGTGCAGAATGTCAATATGGAATTTATACCTCCTCCTACAATTTATGACTTTTATTTGGAATGGCATGGCTTAGGAATTGGCATTCAAGGTTATTTCCTTGTGGCTCTGCAGATCCTTTAGCAGAGGATGCAATGGACACTGGTGAAATTTGCCTTTGCAGCTTGACCTGGAGCCCCAGCATGGTTGTTTGCCCTGACTGAACCACAGTGTGTGGAGTGCTTCTCAAAACTGCAGGAACATGACCTGCCTGCTTCTACATTTAGAAGAGAAGAAGCAAAGAAGCAAAGACCTATGATTGGCTTTAAAGTCTGGGGGCTAGTTTAGGTTTAGGAAATAATACAGCTCTTCCAGCTTGGTTGCCTTGGATGAGAAAGCCCTATTTAGTGTCACTGACAACTAAGCTGTTTCAGTGTTTTTCTGTACTTTATCTTAAGGTCATAAGTATTTGATAGTTAAAAAGTGTTATCTCATTTTCCACATATCAGTTTGTTCAGGTCCTTTAATCCCACTGTGGTTTATGCTCCCAGAGACTGTGCCAGCTGGAAAACCTGTGCAAGCTTTCCCTAGGCAGTGTCGTTTCTGGGTGCTGGAAAGTCTGAGGCAGCAGTGCTGTAGTACCTTGACAAATTTGGAAGGTTTTCCCACAAGATTAGATAGGTGATGCCTGAGTGTCAATATGTCAAAAGATGTCAGTGTCCAAACCCACAGAAGCGTACAGAAAAGCAGTTTTCCTCTAGTAACAGAATAAATGCTTCTATTTCACAGTAAGCAGCTTTGGAGGTGTTTAAACAATTCCCTATTCAGAGCCCTAAGAAGGTTCAGCAAAACCAAAGCAATGCTGTGACAAATGTTTGAAATTAAAATTAAGAGGGTATATTCAAAAAGAAGAAGTATCTGGAAGGCAGGACAGGATGGCCCATTCTCTCCACAAGAATAGCCTGGAGTATACACCTCTGTGGGTTAAATGGTTGCAACATGTGCTGTCTTTCACACAGTAGTCTGGTTGGAGGGGACCTTTAAAGGTGATTTACTCCAACCTCCCTGCAATGAGCAGAGACATCTTCAACTATATGGAGCTTCATCCAACCTGGGTTTGAATATTTTCAGGGGTGGGGCATCCACCACCTCTCTGGGCAACTTGTGCCAGTCTTTCACCACTCTCATAGTAAAAAATGTCTTCCTTATATTTATTCTAAGCATTCCCTCTTGTCGCAATAGGACACGAAAGGACGAGGCAGGGCAAGGCCCGAGGCCAGCAGCAATAATCTCTGTTCTCCAAATTTCTGACTCCAATATATACAACTGTACAAAATCACAAGAGATTGGTCAAAGGTGTCACCACCTCTTCAATCGCTTTGGTGAACATCACCATCACTCAAGAAACTCCTTCTGGAGGAGAAAAATGTAAACATCTCATTGTTTACAAGAGGAAGTGTGAGAACTCAGCTCCAAGTTCCATAAACATCAGAAGGCATATGAAAACATCAGAAGGCAAAGCAAAACATGCAAAACCAAGGGCGACACTCTCTTTTAGTTTAAATCCATTATCTCTTGTCCTATTACAACAGACCTTGCTAAAAAGTCGGGCTCCATCTTTCTTGTAGCCCCTTTAGGCAGTGGAAGGGGCTCTAAGGTCCCAGAGCCTTCCCTTTTCCAGGATGAACAACTTCTAGCCTCCTTGAGAGCAAAGGGAGGCTATCTACAACAGGGTTGCCTCACCTTCCCCTCCTAGTCTTCTCCCAAGGATCACCCTGTGTAACTAAATTTCCAATATTAAATCTGCAGGTGGCATCAGTAGTGGCCAAACACAGGGAATAGCGGGAACTGATCCTTTTTTACTCTTAATTCACTGACAAGAATATGAGCATGGCTCTGAGAATGGCCTCTAGACATTTGCTGCCATTGCTTCTACTGCAGTGACAAAGAAAGGATTAGGAGTCTGATGTTACTTCAGCATTAATGGAGAAACTAACTACTTTATTAACTAAAACTCTCAGAAAAAGATACCAAGGACTGCATTTTCTAAACTACCGCTCTCTAGCTCTTGTTGAGAGTGATGGGTACATTGCTTATGCTTTTGATGCCAAACATGGATCTTGGAAATATTTTGCTCTATATTGTAACTGGCTTGCTTGCGCTTGTCTTCCTTGCAAATTACTTGCAAACAGTAGCCTTTTATCTTTTCCTTTACTTTTTGGTGGGGGCCCTCTGAGTAATCTGTGAATTAGCACGATGATAATACAGGAAACATTCTTTCATTTTCTGTTAACATAATCTTCCAGAAATGTTGAGCATTTCCAGATATGAGTTGTATTTCCTAGTTTATTTTGGTAACTCCAGATTATTTAGAAAATGAAGTTGTTAAAACAAATTACAGCCTATGTAGTGCTTTCTAGCAGTTCTCTCTAACCACCAACTAATAATAGGTATTTGGTGGGTAGCCTTGGGACAAAGTTGTTGTGTCAGAAAAATCATCATGGCAAAGAATTCTTCTGATACAAATTTTCAGCAGAGGTTTGTTTCTGATGAGGTGTGCAAAACTGTTGCCATTTATTGTTCATGTTGGTTATCAAACATTCTCAAAGAATTAGTGGTATGATTTGACTAGGAGCAACTCAGGATCTTGAAGATCACACTTTGGAGGAAGCTGGCACAAGTCAGACCTAGTGGGGAATTTGAAAGTAGGCAGCCTTAACCACCAGAACTTCTGAGAACAGCCGACACATGTTTCTGTGACACTGTAACAAAACCAAAACAGGAGTGCTTCACACTCATCCCCTGTATGTCAGCCAAGGCAATGAAAGCCATCAAGACATCTGCATCTTAAAAGAAGAGAGTGGCAGAGAAAATCTCAACAGGCAACATAGTGCCATTGGCACGGCTTTTCAATAGCCCCAGGGATGGTGAGTGACTCCACCTTTTCCCTGGGCAGCCTGTTCCAGTGCTAGACAAACCTTTTGGTGAAAATTGTTTTTCTATATCCAATCCAACCCTACCCTTGTGCAACTTGAGTCCATTTCCATCTGTGCTTTTAGGCAAATTAAGGCTGAAGGAAACATTCCTGTCTATATTTAACTGTGTTTGTGTCTTACCAAGCTCAGCAGGGCTAGTTGCATTCACAAGACAAAGCACATGCTGTCCTCACAAGACAAGGCAGGAAGCAGGTGTTTTCTGTACAGACATCTGCAGTGTACCCATCTCTAGTGGGTGACCCAGGAGAGCCAGCAAGTTTCAAACATCATGGATGATCTCCTGAGGGGAAGTTGGGAAAATGGGTTGACCACATGTCCCTTTAAGGCATCTCAGCCCTTTCTCCCTTTCCCACTAATTGTTGTATACTTCCGAAACGATACCAGTCACTTTAAGGGTAACCAATAAAATAATTATACGATTTCTGTTTACCTATTTAAAACACATGTAATACTAGAAGCTGACCATATCAGAACAAAATAGCAACACGTACAAGCTAGAAAGAAGTGAAAAAAGCATTTTCTCACGACTGTGAAGGTAAGAAAGACAACTGTGGACAGATATGCTTGCAAATTAGTAAAGATCAATGAGAAAGTGTCAGGAAAGTGTATTTTTAAAATTTATGTAATGGAGAGTATTAACTAAATATTTTTCGTCAGAAAGAAAATTCATGTAAAAGAATAACAGTTCAAATTCTTGGACATCTGCGGCTGGCAGCTATTTAACATAATCAAAATATTGCTTTTTGGCAACCTCATCTACTAAAAGACCAGTATCTACTGCTGCTGCTACTTGCACTACTCAAACATGAAAAATAAAGTATCAAATCTTTCTTGAAAACTTTGCTGGATCCCAAGGCACACTTGGATGTAAGTTCAGAGTCCTACGCTTGTGTAGATCAGAAGATATGCTTTACCTTACTGGATTTTGCAAACTTTAAGAGGTTCTTTTAGGTGTACGTTTTGACTTTCACAGGTTACATTTAGGAATGGGATCATGGCAACACAATTTCTCATAACCACAGGGGAACTGTGACTTCTGCACCCCACCTAAATGGGGATGTACAGCACATGCAGGGACACAACTGCTCTGTGCAGCACATCACTTATAAAGGCATAGTAGTAGCTATACGGATTAAATATTTTTTATTTTTTCCATTAATTTTCAACCCAAAGAAAAATAGGACTTAACTTTCTACAATGACATCGCAATGAAATATTTAAACCATTTACTTATGCTCGTTTTAAAGGCAACATTCCCCTGATGTTTGAATGCTAAAATATCAGAGAACATGCAAATGTTTAGATAGTGCTTGCTGCTGATCCATTCCTTGCACTAATTCTTAGCCATACACACAGCTAGAAACACTCTTTAGCAGAATCTTTTCTGTATATATACATATATATCTCGTAGAACCATAGAATGATTTGAGTTGACCTTTGAAGGTCATCTAGTCCAAGCCCTGTGCAATAAACAGAGATATCTTCAACTAGAATAGGTTGCCTAGAGCCCTGTCCAACCTGACTTTGAAAGTTTAGAGAGCATCTACCACCTCTCTGGGCAACCTGTGCCAATGTTTCACCACCTCCATTACATCTACATATATATATATATATACCTATATACATATATATGGATGAGCATACACATGTATATATATTTGTATGTGTGTGTGTATGTATGTATATGTATATAGTTCCAGGCTTACAGTGCCAGTTAAGAGGCCAAAAATTTGAGTGCCTTGTAGCTCAGTAGGTAGCTGACCTAAGCCTGTATTTCCCTAGAGTTTCGTGTTCCAACCACAACCTTTTTTCCCCACCTACTGACTCTTGTGCATTTATGCCAACCTGGACGCCCAGCTACTTGCCACTTGGGGCTGGCAGTAATGCCCAGGTGTCCTATGACAGTCTGAAGCCATTGCTTTCATGGTGTGATGGCTGGAGTGGAACAGGAGGAAGGCTTCAGCAGCCCTGTTGGAATTTGCAGCTTAGGCAGCTGTTCCTTGTCTCCTCTGGGAGAAGAGCAGTGGGTCAGATTTGTCTGTGGTCAAGGCAATGGGTTGGACCATGCTGACTGAATCCTCAGATTTTTTTACAGGTCAGCAAAACCCTTCACAGCCGTGTCCTACTCTTAAACAGGACAAGGAACATGGAGATGGTTGCAAACCATTCTGAGTTACTCTACAGGAGATGTGTTTCAGCAGAGTGGGAGCTAGAGAGCCTGTAAAGGTACATAGCACAGAAAGGAGAAATTTTGTTCTTGGTGATGAAAATTTTGCAGTTGTTTCATTGAATACAAATAATCTTAGCCAGTCCTTTCCAGAAGTATTGAGAGAAAAGTCCTTTTTTAAAAAATGTGAACTAAACTAAACCTCAGTGGTAGTATGACTACTCAACACTCCATGAAAGGCCTGTGGCAAGGTCTGTGAAATTTAAGTCAGTATTATAATATTAATTCTTATACTACTGACATGGCTTAACCCCAATCAGTAGCTGAGCCCTACACAGCTGTTTTTCACTCTCTCCCCTTCAGTGAGATGGGAGTGAGAGTCAGAGAAGTAAAAGTGAAAAACTATTGAGTTGAGATAAAGACAGTTTAATAGTTAAAGCAAAAGCCATGTACACAATCAAGGCAAAATAAGGAATTCAATTCCCACTTCCCATGGGGAAGCAGGTGTTCAACCTTCTCCAGGAATGCAAGGTTCTATCTCCTGTAACAGTGTCTTGGGAAGACAAACATTATCACTCCAAATATATCCTCTCTGACCCCCCCTTTCTTCTTTTTCCTCCAGCTTTATATGCTGAGCATGAAAAGCACTTATAAACTTCCATGTTATAATCAAAAAGAGTTATAAATTATAAATTATAAGCAAAATAAGAAAATTCCAAGTGGTCTGGAATATCCATTGGGTCAGCTGGGGCCAGCTGTCCCAACTGCATCCTCTCCCAACTTCTTGTGCCCCCCAGCCTCCTTGCTGGTAGGGTGGGAGGTAGAAAAAGACTTGACTGTGTAAGCACTGCTCAGCAATAACAAAAACATCTCAGTATTATTGGCAGTGTTCTCAGCTCAAATCCAAAATATAGCCCATGTCTACTACAAAGAGAACTCTACCCTAGACAAAACTAGCACAACTATAAGGATGGAATTCAGGTTTCTCCCATAGCTACAACCAAGCTGTAGCTGGCTGTCAAGTTAGTGCCTGTGTACATGTCCAGTACACTTCAACCATCAGTGCCAGGAGTGATCCAGGATCTCCCCAGACTTGGCACTTAATTCAGCTAATTGCTGAGCAGGGGAGGGGTACACAGGCTTAACATAGTCTTTCAGGGACAGACACCAACAGGCATTATCAGTTTGTCATTTGTTTCCTGCAACAGTAGACCAGCTGCACCTCCAACATGCTCTGCTTCAGGGAAAAACACATTCTCAGGCTGAACCTCATTTTTCTGTTGTTCCCCATTAACTTCAATTTCTTGCTCTGATTCTTCTTCCACTTCCTGCTCCCTCTTATCCTGCTCTGTTTTCCATTCTTTTAGAGCTTCATAAAGCAATCTCCCAAGTGGTAGCCACATCTGCAGCTGCCTTGTCCCCTTTAGATACCACATCCCATAGTCTCTCCCCAACTTCTTTCAATGCTCTAACACTAAAGGCAGTACTTGCATCAGTTTCAAAATCTTGTGACTTTGCCCACAATAACACACCATGAAGGGCATAGTCAGAAGTCTTGATACCTTTTCTTTTCAACAAAACTTTCCATGTAGATAAAACAATCTCTTCTTCACTTAATAAATTATTTCCCATTATGTCCCCTCCAGCTCACCTGTGCCCCAGGTATCAAAATCAATCAGGTCTGGACCATTTGCAGCTTCACCCTGCTGCTCTCTGTATGCTTCGCTGAGTTCCCGTCCCCGGCTGTACCTAGCTCCTACAGCCCATCCAGATCGCATCGGGGTCACCAGATGTCATTTGTTGGGACAGTCACGACACATAAAGTGACACAGTAAAATCTTCAGAAGGCTTCTGTTTATTCTAACAGCATGCTGTTTACACTCAACAAAGTTTACACTCTGGTCATTGGTCACAACAAATCAATACAACATTTGTGGGCACAAAAAGTCTCCACTGCTGTTTTCAACCAACATTCACAAAACTTTTCCAAGAACCCTTCTTCCAGCTGCAGGTTGTTTATCTTCCTCTCCTTCTCAGTTTCTGTGCCAACGACCTTGGTGAAATTCATGTTGGGATAAACACAGCGCTTACCAATTTCTTCTTCAGCTAACTTACACTTTGGGCTTACAGACTAGTTGCAGTCCCTTCCACAGAAGTTTTCTACTTTTTATGTATTCCAACAATATATCAGGAACCACCAGCGAAAATAGTGCATCACTGTTCATTTTCTGGTAGCTGATTATGTGGTGGGGCCTTCCCAGCACGTCACCTTTTCTTCTTTGTCTGATGACAACAGTCTGAAATTTTCACCTTCAGGCCAGTTTGTGATGAATTCCAAGACCTCTGGGCAATTCCGGTTTCCAATTCAAGCTTGCTATGTGACTCACTTACTCCATGTAGCATCAGTGGCATGATGTGTGGAAGGGACTTTCTTGGATTTTTCCAGTACATTTGGGTTTGATTATTTTGTTTTGTTTTGTTTTGTTTGCTTGCTTTGGGATTTTTTTTCAGGAAACTACTATTTACTTTATCTTGTTTGAACTTTAGTTTAAACTGTTATATTTCCTCAAATGATTCTTTCTTACATTTCTTACATCCAATCAATGTTTTGAATTACTGTACCACAGCTTCAGGCTCATGTGACCAGATGTGGAGGATCAGGCATAAGCATATAAAAATGCTTTTTCTCAAACATTCTGTTTGACAGTTTCAACTGGAAAGTTGTGATTGGACAAGAGGTCCCACAGAGTAAGGGCAGCACTGTGTTGGTCTAACTTATTTCCTGCCTTAAGACTTATGCTTAATGCACCTTCGTCATCTTCCCTGACCCCAGCTCAGTTCCGGGAGGGCTTGAAATGGCTAGTGTGGACCAAATGACATGAAAAATCTAGTTTGCATAAGAAGCATGCACTAGGTTAACTATAAAAGGGAGTAGATCCATCCGTCTCTCTTTTCCCTCCCTTTCTCTTTGTCTCACTACCCCAGATCTAGACCACCCATGTGGCAAAACCAACACAAAATCTAGGACCTGGTGATCTTTCTCTCTCTCTCTTCTGCACTTATTTCTCTTGCTTTGACTTGGAAAAGTGTGGCTATCATACCCATTATTCTATACAGAAATTTGTTTGTGGGAGTTGGGATCTTGTTGAAGTGCGTTGTAAAAATCAAGGGCTTGTGAGCCAAGGTTTTTGAGACTAAGTAATGGGCTAGCTGCCAGAGTTAAAACAATTCTACAGTAAAGCAGAAGATTCCCTTACACATGGACTGGTGTGTTTGTTTAACCTGACAAAAATTTATAATGAACACCATGCCTCCTATCAAGCGGGTCATGACACCAGGAAATAAAGCTGTAGATCTCTAGCTGCATACTAAAATTCCCCATAGACATACAAGGTTATGGCAACACTAGTATTTCCTTTCTTTTTTTCTTGCAGTTATTGTCATACCTATATTTGACCAACTCTAGTAGATGCTGGCAGTTTCACAGTTCCAGTGCTGCTGAGATAGGAAACAGGGATGAATGGAACGAGTAAAGACTAGACTATTTGCCATAGTTTTCCTATCAGGGAAAGAAAAGACCTCTAGGCAACATAATCCTGTGTTTAAATCACCAACTACAAAGGACAGAGCTTCAGTTAACATTCAGCACAAACCAAATGAACAAAAATATTAGGTTGAGGTCACATCATTCTTCTCATAGCACAGAGGAATGCTCATGTTCAGTTTTCCCAGCCTGTCTCTGACTTGGTGGTGGCAACTTCCACTAGTCAGGGATTGCAAAGCATTTTTACTTCATGTTGGATGTCAGATTTCCTTTTTCCTTTTTTCTTTTTCCCATGCGTTGCTAGGGAACTAATTACTGGGTACTTATGGGTACTCAGGCAGAACAAAGTGATAAGAGGAGGAGCTGGCTACACCTTTTGTCTCTCTCTGGGAGTGTCTCTCGAAGTGGGAGGCAACACGAGTTCTTTGGGGCAGATAAAAGACAGAGCAGGAGGCAGTTTCATCGCTTCTTGCTCTCTCTGGGCACTCATTGGAGAGAGCACAGCCAGGCTGGTTTCTTTCTTCTTGCTGCGGAAAAGTTCCACTGCCACCAGAAAAGGTCCAGTCTGAGAAAAATCTACCATCTCTGTGAGTGTGACCTGCACCTCCCTCCCGCCTGCCAGGGACATCCAGGCTCCTGCCTGAAGGGGCACTGAGACCAAACTGCCCTGGGTTTTGGGAGGCAAGGTTTTCAAGGTTCTTGGTACTGTTCTGTTACTTGGTTGTTGGTTGTTGTAGTTGTTGGGGTTTTTTTTCTCTTTGTTTGCTTTTGTTATACATACTAGTAAAGAGCTGCTGTTTCCTATTCCCATAACTCTGCCTGAGAAAAAGCCCCTTTAATTTTTTTTTTTTCTAAATTATAATAGTTTGGAGGGAGGGGATTTGAATTGTCCAGATACTTGTCTTTCAAACCAAGACACTTCAAAAGTCAGCTGTTTCAGGGATAAACTCAGTTTTGCTCCAAAATTTGGTATGTAGTGTTTGGAATGCTGAGGATAGTGTGAGTCTGCCAAATATCAGAAGGCTCAGAGAGCCTTCAAATATATAAATCCCTAAACTCTTATTTTTTCTTAGGCTTAAAAAATTCTAGCAATTTTGGTGTGTGCAGGTTCCTTGATCTTGTTGAGGCCACCAAAGAGCATCCCCATCTCCTACAGGGCTTTGGCTCTCTGGGCAGGGCAGGTCAGCATCACAGCAACTCATATTCATGAAAGAGGTTTATAGCTATGAGTCTCAGGGCAAAAAAAAATGGCATTATGTAGTGTAGCTGGGAAGATGGGAGTCAAAAAACCCTTCTACTTCATCAGCTTGCACCTGAATACCTTTTGTCTTTATGCAGCATAGCTTAAAATTGGCTTCAGATAGACACCCTGGCGCAAAACTTCTCATCTCAGTGAAATTTTGTGCTTTGACAGAGCAAATATACAATAAAATATGTTTTTTTCATCAGCAAGATAACCCTGCTAGTGCTACTTTGTGGTCACTGCCATATTTTGCAGGAAATGTGTAGTCTGCTTGCATCTGTTTATGGAAAAAGAACAGAAATTTCCACAGAAAGATAAAAAAAGAACAGCAAACTCGGAAAAGGCTTTCTTTGTCAGCTTTGTCTACGATATTAATAGTGCTTGCCATTTCACTCAGCAATAAATAACAACCCATTTGTTTCTTTAAAACAAAAGGCAGCAAGAACACACCCTCAGCCAAAACTATCCCAGGCAGAAAGGCCAAATTTCCGTAAATGCCCCATTAGTTATATGTCTAAACAGTCCTCAGCATTTGCAGAAAGCAACAGATCTTTTTCAGAGTGTTACTTTTAAAATGTATTTTCAGTGCTGGGCAGAGTTGATCAGCAAAATAAGAACTGTTCCCAACCAGGGCTCTTCTCAATAGGGCTAGGAATGCTGAGATTTTGGGAGCAGGACAAGTCCCATGCGCCTGGACAAGGGGCAACTGAGGCACCTGGCTCACATTCAGTCTCCTCTTGAACAAATCAGTTCATGAATTTCTGGTTGTATCATTTAATAGAAAGAAGCTCAATTAGTTCTTGCTCATTCCTAGCAGCGAAATATTACTATTCAAGCTTCATATGGCTTAAGTTTCTTTCTAAATCCATATATAGTTATGGAATGCCCATACAGTAAACTTGCTGATCCAGCCTAGCTCCTTCCTTTTGAAAGTCTGACATGAGAAGCAGCTCTTTAAAATTTAAATAGGCAGTATTGAATGGACATGGAAAATTATTTTATGTTATATTAGTATTTACCAACAGTAAAGGAATAGAATTTGAGCCTGTTAATGATCTCTCTCTCTATGGATCTTGCCCACCTTTCAGAGAGTCAGTTATCTGAGCGTTTAATTTCAAGCAAATACTTTAAATTAATCACAAAGTTCTTCATATTATGAAATAAAGAGCAACAATATTTCTCTTTTTTGTTTCATTCACTGCACAGACATATCAATTTCTTTTGCAAAATACGAAAATCCTTTTTAATTTCTGATTTTTCCACAAGAGTATATTGCAAAGTTAGCAATGTAATATTATATAGCAATGTAATATAGTATAATACACATTTGTGCAATCTCATCTGAGGTATGAGGAAGTTCACAACCCTTTTTTCTCTGACGGAGCATGAGATTTTCTCATTTGCCTCAGAGAGAAGGAATTAATTGGAGCACTTAACCAGAATAAGCAGGTACTTCTGAGGTGGATTAAGTTTAAGCACAAGGTCTGAACTAAATTGAATTCTGTATTTCTAACATGCCATGGTTAAGTTTTTGTTTGATGAAAAATCAGACAGAAAGAAAATGGTATGTCAAAGATGGGAATGGATTTTAGATGGAAATGGCTATTAGATGGGTATGGCTTTTAATGTAGATGAGGGATTTTGTGGCAGCCCTTCAGGCTTTGAAAGCATTGCCACTGTCAAACAAGACTTGGATCTGATATAGAGCAGTTTTCACATCACGAGACCCACCAGCAACCAACGGAATTTTATCAAATTTTTATACTTATCACTATATACAATTAATGCCTGAAGTTGCAATGACATTTTCATCTTTGCATTCACTGCTGCAGTGAGCTGATAGCGAACAAGATAAAAGCAGATGAGGTGAGATGAAATAAAGCAGAGGTGGTAAAATGAAATCAAGATCTCAATGCTGAGAAAAGTATGCAGCCTAATTCCTGACCTGTGGGGCTAACAGGTGTTGATGTAAGGAAAGAGTGAAACAGAGAATGATGGCAGCAGCACCAGCAGCATCAGCAGCAGGTCTCTCTCTCTATGTACCTGAGACAGAACTGAATGAAAGAGTTTCTACTTCTATGTCAACATAGGCACACACTCTTCATGCACACTCTTTACACTTGTTTACCATGGCTTTGGAAAGAACAATGGAAAATGTCAAGAAGACAGATTTATTGTAGGACTATGGTCACATCTGTAAGCTGTAACCAAAAAGGCTTTTAGGAGTAAAAGTATATTTACTGATGCTTCCAAATAAACCTTAGATTCACCCATATGCACCCAGAATCACTCTCTCTGCTGTTGGGTCTCGTCTCTTCATGTATCATACTGACCTTTATGTGTGTGCTTAGTTTAGAGTGTAGGTCTGCCCAAATACCTATTGCTCAGGGAGACATTTGGATCCTGCAAGTGAAAAAGAATTGGAAAATTATGGTATTACATCTTCTACCCATATCACCTTTGCTGCTGGGTTCACTGAGCACCACATGCATAAAGACTGTTCTGCTAAGCCTCATTCTTCTTTGAAACAAGACCATGATTTATCACCTACAGTGTCTTTGAGTGCTTTAGCAGAGAGCATATAGGAAAGGGAATGTTTGCTGCTGCACTCCTGTGATGACCCACCAACAAACTTTTTCTTGATGGTGAGGGTTTTTTTGGTGCTGTTGCTTTAAAATTAGTTCTAGATTAGATTACTGTGAAATATTTCCCCAGATTTAATCCATGTGCATCAGTTTCCCCCCCGTTTTCAAAAGGGAGCGTTGTCTTCTCTATTACAGGAATAAAAAACTTGCATTCCCATAGCTCTGTATGTTTGCACACTTCCACCAATACTAACTGGTTTGGTGCTGAGAAACTGTTCTTTTTCTCAGAGTACCAAAATAGGACAAACTATTTTTTTTATCTCCTTTGATATTGATACAAACTCCTAATTTACTGAGTGAGGGTTATCTCCCTCACTCAACCTTGCAGAGGTTTGTGGATAGAAAAATTTGAAAGCCTATTCTGCTTGCTCAGGGCAAGGAGTGGACACAACACAAGTTAAGAATCTCTCTCTTTTTTCCTAACTCGACATTTTTCTGATTCTACCCTTGATCTTCTCTGTACCTGTGTATGTCACTTTATTTTGTGTGACATATTTTTGTGCTATTTTGAGAGCAGATGGGTACTTCATAACATGATATAGAACAAGTCTTTGTAGGAACACAGATTGTGTTATGTTCTTGAAACTTGCATCTTCATGTAAACATTTAGTTTTTAAGTATCAAGGTATAAGAGGACCATATGGGATTAAATATATATTTTTTAAGATATTACAAGAGTCTTACCTTGTGGAGTTTAATTTCTGGGACAAACACTGTCCCTAGTGCTGTCTTAGCTTATGGAAATAGTTGATACTGCTGGATGTCAAGATCAGGTTGGATGAAGCTCTGATCTAGTTGAAGATGTCCGTGCTCATGACTAGATGACCTGTTGAAAGGAAACAGCAAAGCCTGGTGCTGCAGGAAATTCCTGGGAAGCATGAGAGAAAGTAGATTACACAATTTCTGAGAACAGGAAAGGCATCCTGTTCCTTTGAAGCCTGAAAACCTTGAGGAAACTAACAAATTGTCAGGCTGATGGATTTATTGCAGGCCTGCAACTGGGTTGTGTGGGCTGAACAAAGATTCTCACACTAAGTGTGTAAGTACTTCTTATCTCTGCAATAAACAGTTTCATTTTGCTCTCAGCTTGTGAGTCTTGTTTTCATACACTACAAATGGCTCCCGATTCTACAGGGACTTCATTACCTACTCACGTGATCCAGTCCCATGGTGCACCCCAAATGAATTAAGCGTTTGTGTGTTCAGCTGGTCACGAAGGAGCTCCTTTCATCTGACTATAGAACAGGTTAGCCTTTTGCAAATGATTGGGCAGCATTACTTATAATGAGGCAAGGCGCAATGAAGACCGCATAGAGACTGTTTGTTGCACATCACCAGGGAACAGAGTTATAAACTCCAACCCCAAAGCCTCATCCTGTTACTTACATGGGTCAAACTATTTTGTCCTTGGGATCTGTCATGGTTTGGGCCAATCAAAAGTTAGCCTTTTGATTGGCATGTCATTTGGCCACTTGGGAAAAAAGGAAGTTCAACTTTGGGGGACATTTTTTAGTATTTCTTCTTCGAGTTTCTCTCTTTTAGCTTCCGGCCAGCAAGCAGTTAACATCCTTCCGTGAGTTGGACAGGCCTGGCCCAGGCCCCGCCGCCTTCCTCGGGCGGTTGGGGCCGGGCCAGGCTGGGCCTCTGGGAGGGANTTTCCCTCCTCCGTGAAACGCAGCGAGTGAAGATGAAAAGAAAAACAGCACGAACTGAAGTCAGTGAAAGAAGGAAGGAAGGATAAAAGAAGTGGACATTTTTGTCTGGACTTCTCTGGATGATTCGTAGAGATATTGACTATCATGATGCTGTTGGGAGAATGCAAGTTCCAATCAAAGGTGGTGTATGTATCTCTGGCTCCTGAAATAAAAAAAAGATAAGGAGGTTTCAGTTGATTTTAGAGAAAATGAAAACCTTTGGAAGAGGCATTCTTAAAATAATACCCTAAGTGCATTAAAGCCCCATAGGCAGCTTGGGAGGCTGTTGATGAGGTAAGATTTGCACAGATCTGTAAATTCTGAGTAGTTGCAGATTTGTAGCATTAAAAAGGTAGTCTAAGCTATGAAGTAATCCGAAAAAACTTCTCTCCCAAGTGATGTAAGATATGTGTGTACAGCTGACTGAAATTGTGGTAGTTTCTTTAGAAGAGTAGACGGTTTGTTAGGGGAAGAAGAAGTCAGATTTTGTTTTCTTTTTCTTTAGTGTGTGTTAATAAACTATTGTTAGCAGTAAGTTAAGCCTGTCTTTGCCTTTTCTTCCAAAATCCTATCTCATTTTAGTAAAAATTTAAAACCATAACATTTAAATTAGTAGCCCGTATGGGGGGATCGAGGTGATACGTAACCCAAACCTTGACAGGATCCATCACATGGTTCCTATGATCTTACTTACTGGTAAAAGGTCGTGAAAGTTTACACATCCTCCAAGTTTCTCATCACGATGTCCACTCTGATGATATTATTGCTTAGCATGTGGTGTACTTGGCTTTGCAACAATTTAAAGAAGCAGATTGCGTCCTTGTGGATGCTCCACCAGCATTGCCATCAAATTCCGTTATTTTTTGTTAATGAAATGTCACCTGAGGATAATGATCCAGAGAAAAAGGATCCATTTGATCCCAGTCCTATTGATTCTGGATGAGAACCAGAACTATATCCTTCTTTAGCCCCAGTGCATGCTATGGCAGCAGGTGCTTCTAGCATGGAAGAAATGCTACAAATAGCATGCAAAAATGCTGCAGTAAATATTTCACAAATTCAACCATCATCTTATACCTCGTCCCATTTCTCCAGCAACCATGATGAGGAAAGAATACCACCTATAGGATATGAGCCACAAAGGTTTATACAAAGATGCCAGAGGTGAGCACTGGAAGAGGGTGACATTGAATTTTTTCAAGGAATGCCTGTTGTATATCGTAATCAAAACCCACATCACAAAAAGTTGTCATATGAGATGGTAAAGGAACTGAGGAGATCAGTGAAAGAAAATGGCTTACATTCCTCCTTTACTATGAATTTGTTGGGTGCAATTGCTGAAGGACATTCTATGTTACCAGTGGATTGAAAATCTATTTTTAAGACAATTTTGACAGGAGGACAATACGCTGTCTAGTGGATGGAATTTGTAGATTTGGCTCAAACTCAGGTATTGAACAGTGGTAATCAGCAAACACCCATTAATATCACTGCATTACAGCTCTCTGGCAGAGACACACATGCTACTGCTTGGGCTCAGTTAAGACTCTCCCCACAAGCGCGGGATCAGTCTACTGTTCTTGCCATGCAGGCACTATGAAAGGTACCTGATACAAAAACTTGGGAGTCTGGTTTTGTTGCTGTGAGGCAGGGGCCTCAGGAACTGTATATTACTTTTATTGATTGATTAATTAAATGGCAAATTGATATGCAAGAAGCAGCTGATGCTGTCCTAAAATCTTTTGCTTATGAAAATGCTGACAATGACTGTAAAAAAGCTGTGGATAGATTCATAATAGTGCTGATGTTAAACTTTCTGATTATATCAAGACATGCACTGATATCGGCTTGGAACAATTCAAAGCAGAGCTAATTGCTGCTATGATAGCCCAGCAGCTGGAAATGGCCAGAGCCTGGCAGAAATGGCCAGAGTCTGGCAGTCACACATCTCCCTATCACAGCAGCAGACTTAGAGCATCTGTTCAGGGTTTCACTCTCATTTCAAATTGCTCTTGCAGACTTTAATGGTCAATTTTTTCACATGATGCCTCATGATGCAACATGCCCTGCTACAATCCTTCAAAGAACTCTCCTTTCAACAATGATGACTGCAAACAAAAACTCCTATATCTAATGCAAAGATTCTTTTCACTGACAAATCGAGAAAGACACATAAAGCTGTCACCTTCTGGAGAAATTATAAGGGACAGTGGGAACATTTGATAACTTTTCAACCTTGATCTACCCAGCTAGTTGAACTGGCAGTTGTGGTAGAAGTATTTTGCCTTTTTTCACAGGAACTTATTACAACTGTTTGTGATTCTCTTTATGTTACAGGAATTGTCAAGAGAATTGAGCATTTATTCCTGAAGGAAGTCTTTAACAAAGAGTTTTTTGTGTTATTAAACACTATGTACAACTTCTTACTTCACAGGTCTCATGAATATTACATTTTGCTCCTTAGGTCACACACCACTCTGCCTGGACCTATAGTGTAAGGTAATGCAAGGGTAGATGCCCTCACCATGACAGTCACTATACCACAAAAGCTAGGGCAGGCAAAACTTTCTCATGATTTTTACCATCAAAATGCCTAAGCACTGGTAACACAATTCAATTTAACTCTGCCATAAACACGGCATGTAGTGAATACCTGCTCACAATGTCAACAGACTCTTTTTTTGCCACAAACATTAAGTACAAACCCACGAGAGTTGAAACCTAATGACCCTTGGCAAACAGATGTAACACACATATCAAGCTTTGGGACTTTTAAATATATTCATGTTTCTATTGATACCTTTTCAGGATTCATAGTAGCAACAGCACACAAGGGTGAGAGATCAAGAGACACCATCTGACATTGGCTTCATGCCTTCAGCACAATGGGTGTCTCTCAACAGATAAAACCAGATAATGGACCCACGTATACATCTCATAAAACACGAGAATTCTTCCACACTTGGGGTATCTAACATGGTACAGGTATTGCCCATTCCCCAACAGGGTAAGCAATAGTTGAAAGGGCATATTTCACATTGAAAAACATGCTACAAAAACAAGAGAGGGAGAAGCCAATAGGCATAGCTCCTCAAGAGGAGCTTGACAAAGCAATCTATGTTTTAAGTTTTTTGAATCTCTCCAGCAGATATGACTTCACATAAAAGGCTTCTCGGTCAGACCACTGATGGAGATGGTGTTCACCCAGAAGTTACATACAAGGCTGTACGTAGTGGTTGGTGGAAAGGTCCAGTTCCACTGTTAGCTTGGAAAGGAGGTTATGGATGTGTTTCTTTACCTACAGGACTATATTGGCTCCTGGCAAGATACATCAAACCCAGCCAAGGACGACAAAAATGAACCTTGTCTTTCTTCTGCTGTACTGCCATCAAATGGTGGAAAGGAGAATCTACTGGGCCCATATCATTCAACCTCTGTGTTTTGGTCTCTGACCTGGTAGGATCCAGAGCCTCTCCTCAGCAACAATGGAACAGAATGGGTAGGAGGAACTTGGCCTCCTCCCCTGGATCAGGAGATTGTCGATATATATAGTATTAACACTACTTTTGTTACTGATTTACCACCAATATGCTTAACATCATGTCTTGGGTTGCAATGCAAAATGTAACCAGGGGTATGCATTTTATTGCCATCTGTTGAAACCAGATGAGGCAGTGTTCTTTATCTCTTCCATGACCCATCTCTCATAACTCCGGGCGGGGGAGATCTTCTGTTAATAGGCCAGCTGTTAAAACCAGCTGGGGCAGTGTTCTTTACCTCTTCCACTACACATTCTCCCTCCAGGGGGATATCTTCTATTAATGGGCCATTGAGTCTCATTGCATGACTGATAAAATTACATCATCCCATTGTAGGATGCTCCACCCAGTGGGAGGAGCCTCACATTCTTACCTGGATAAAAATCTGAGAGTCAGAACATCAGGGCCCCCTGTTTCCCACTGGATTCCTAGAGGAAGACAGGACCCATCTATACCACCACTGATCTTCAGAGGAAAACTACATCCTTCTACAGGATCATTGCTTCAAGAGAATTNAATTACATCATCCCATTGTAGGATGCTCCACCCAGTGGGAGGAGCCTCACATTCTTACCTGGATAAAAATCTGAGAGTCAGAACATCAGGGCCCCCTGTTTCCCACTGGATTCCTAGAGGAAGACAGGACCCATCTATACCACCACTGATCTTCAGAGGAAAACTACATCCTTCTACAGGATCATTGCTTCAAGAGAATTACATCCGACACTTAAGGAGGACTGCAGCCACAACTTTAATTGGACTGCTACCAACACCCTGACCAACAGGGTGTCAGGTTGTATTCTGACTCTGTCAGTGTTTCGGGTTTGTTTTTTTTTTAATACTACTGGATTTTTATTTTAATTTTCTTAGTAAAGAACCGTTATTCCTGTTCCCATATCTTTGCCTGAGAGCCCTTCAATTCAAAAATTATAATTTGGAGAGAGGGGATTTACATTCTCCATTCCAAGCAAGGCTCCTGCCTTCCTTAGCAGACACCTGTCTTTCCAAACCAGGACACATTGACTCAAACATGTACCTCTTTACCTTTACCTTGT
>VWYP01019174.1:0-22650 GCA_013400435.1 Pycnonotus jocosus
ATTGAGGAACTCAAAAGGCATCTGGAGGAAGAGATAAAGGTGATTCCTCCTATCAGAGGGGCTCTAGACACTTATGTGACTACTGGAGCACCATGATGTGACAGGGAAAAAATTTAATGTAATTTGGTTCATGTCATCTCATGCTAACTTTTACCTAGAGTTTATCCACTAGTCGTCTTTTTCACTCCCAGCTTCTTTCCACATTAAGTGCATAGTTATCCATCTGCAAAGAAGCACAATCCTGTGTCCAGTTAATATTCAGACAGATTTCCTGGAATATTTGTGTTCCATGAGCCAATACCCTTGTTGCTGCAGGCCAAGAGCTCCCTGGCCCACGCCCTGCAGTCTGCTCGCCACGACTGTGACTTGCTCCGGGAACAATATGAGGAGGAGCAGGAGGCCAAGGGGGAGCTGCAGCGAGCCCTGTCCAAGGCCAACAGTGAAGTGGCCCAGTGGAGAACCAAATACGAGACGGACGCGATTCAGCGCACGGAGGAGCTCGAGGAGGCCAAGTACGTGGGGGAAGTGAGGAATGCTAGCAGAGATTAAGACCAGAAATTCTTGGAGACCACTGTGACAATGTCAGGAGGAAGTCAGTGTCCTGCTTAGGGCTGGGGCAAAAGGAGAATAGTTAATAAATTCTGTAATGCATGTGCTGTAGGAGAAAAAATCACAAGCAAACATGTAGAAGACAGGGACTGGCAGAGAGACACAATATAATGTGTAGGAAAATGGAAGAGGAATGTGGACCACAGACTGAAATGGCTAAACGTGCTCTTGAGAAAAGCTTCACAGAATTGAATTGCTTGCTGACTGTGAGCTACACTTACCAATGAATTTTTAAGACAACCTGTTGTGAAAAGCCCAACAATCACAAGCCACAAGTTCCCCTTTTCTCTTAAACCATGAGATACGTTTAACACAGGAAGAAGCTGGCCCAGCGCCTGCAGGATGCAGAGGAACACGTTGAGGCTGTCAATGCCAAATGTGCCTCCCTGGAAAAGACAAAGCAGAGGCTGCAGAATGAAGTGGAGGACCTGATGATTGATGTGGAGAGATCCAATGCTGCCTGCGCTGCTCTGGATAAGAAGCAGAAGAACTTTGACAAGGTCTTTTGGCCTCCAGCACTCCTGGCCAGAGCATGGCTCCAGGATGGCCACAGCCCAACTCACACCCCATTTCTCTTCAGATCCTGGCAGAATGGAAGCAGAAGTATGAGGAAACACAGGCTGAGCTGGAGGCCTCGCAGAAGGAGTCGCGCTCTCTGAGCACGGAGCTGTTCAAGATGAAGAATGCCTATGAGGAGTCCTTGGACCACCTGGAAACAATGAAGCGGGAGAACAAGAACTTGCAGCGTAAGTCCCTGGCCCTCTGCTCCTCACTGGCCTTGCTCACTCTCAGCCATTATCACCATTCTCCATGGGTCTGTGCCTGCAGGTGTGCAGAGATGCCTGTCACCTTGGTGGGATGGGACCCTTCCCATTCTGCTCTGTGTCTGACCGTGCCATTGATCTTTGTTCCCACAGAGGAGATTTCCGACCTGACTGAGCAGATTGCTGAGGGAGGGAAGGCGATTCATGAGCTGGAGAAAGTCAAGAAGCAGATTGAACAGGAGAAATCTGAACTGCAAGCCTCCCTGGAGGAAGCTGAGGTAAAGCCTTCTGTTGAGAATTGATTACTTACAACACCGTTCGAAAACTTCAGGTAGCATTCATGTAATTCTATGCATTGAGAAATGAGTGGAGACATAGGAAGCAGGGTTTCTTCACACCACTAAAATCTTTGAATCCATGGGTATGCTTCTTGTTTTCCCTTCTTGCAGTCTCAGATCTCTGGTTATACATTATTCTTTAAGATAAAAATTCATGTAAAATTGTTGACATTGGTTTTTTTTTGAAATTAACTTGATTTTATACCTTTCTCAGGCCTCCCTGGAACATGAAGAAGGGAAGATCCTGCGCCTGCAGCTTGAGCTCAACCAAGTGAAGTCTGAGATTGACAGGAAGATAGCAGAGAAGGATGAGGAGATTGACCAGATGAAGAGAAACCACCTCAGAATTGTCGACTCCATGCAGAGCACCCTGGATGCTGAGATCAGGAGCAGGAATGAAGCCCTGAGACTGAAGAAGAAGATGGAGGGAGACCTGAATGAAATGGAGATCCAGTTGAGCCATGCTAATCGCATGGCTGCAGAGGCACAGAAGAACCTGAGAAACACCCAGGCAGTGCTCAAGGTAAGTGGCACAATTAAAGACCAGGTGCTCATTGGTTTCTTACACAGCTACAAATTTTTTATCTTCTACAGTTCTATCTTTTCTATATTAATATGAAAATGGAAAATAAGTAAATAGGAAGAATATGCCTCCCAGTCTGTTGTATCTCTCTTTCCAGGACACCCAGATCCATCTGGATGATGCTCTCAGGACACAGGATGACCTGAAGGAGCAGGTGGCCATGGTGGAGCGCAGGGCAAACCTGCTGCAGGCTGAAGTTGAGGAGCTCCGGGCAGCCCTGGAGCAGACGGAGAGATCCAGAAAACTGGCTGAGCAGGAGCTTCTGGATGCAAGTGAGAGAGTTCAACTCCTCCACACTCAGGTAAGTTCTAGAACTGAATACATATAACACCTACAATACTTAGAGATGTGAAATCAATAATGCATCTGTGTTCCTTTTTTAATTATAACAATTAGTTTTCAGCAATCTACCATTGCCATTTACCAGTTATTCGTATTCTTCACATAAATCTGTAACATAAATAAAACCAGGTAATATTATTTTTCTAAAAATAGTGTGAAGCAAATGGAGAAAAAAATATGCTTTTTTCCTCCAATAGAACACCAGCTTGATCAACACCAAGAAGAAGCTGGAAACGGACATTGCCCAGATCCAGGGTGAAATGGAGGATACCATCCAGGAAGCCCGCAATGCTGAGGAGAAGGCCAAGAAGGCCATCACTGATGTAAGCTGGACACTCCTGACATTGCTGATGCTGAATGTATTATTCCCAAAATATCTGCAGCCCCAAAATGGCTTTGACCCTTTGCTCTGATCAGGCGGCCATGATGGCAGAAGAGCTGAAGAAAGAGCAGGACACCAGTGCCCACCTGGAGAGGATGAAGAAGAACCTGGACCAGACAGTCAAGGACCTGCAGCACCGTCTGGAAGAGGCCGAGCAGCTGGCACTGAAGGGAGGGAAGAAGCAGATCCAGAAGCTGGAGGCCAGGGTGTGTAGGGCTGGGCTTGTGTCTGGGTGAGCGTGTCCTTGGAGAGACATTGTCAGGGAAGCTGCAGGGCTGGGCTTGTCCTTGCAGGTGCGGGAGCTGGAAGGGGAGGTTGATGCAGAGCAGAAGCGCAGCGCTGAAGCCGTGAAGGGCGTGCGCAAGTACGAGCGGAGGGTGAAGGAACTGACCTACCAGGTAAGGCAGGATTCCTCATTGGGCTGATGCGCCCTTGTTCCATCAAACAAAAGATGTTCTCAGGGACTCAGAGGGTAGATGCTATATTGTGGTGTGCAGAAAGCAATAATTCATTCTTTCCACTTTGACAAACCCCCAGTCTGAGGAAGACAGGAAGAATATTCTCAGGCTGCAGGATTTGGTGGACAAGCTGCAAATGAAAGTGAAATCCTACAAGAGACAAGCTGAGGAAGCTGTGAGTATTGCTTGGGGAAATAAAAAGCATCGTTTTCTGTGGGTGTCACACAGGTGTCCAGGAGACAAATATCAGAAATTGTGAATCATCAGTTGAGGAGGGGAACTTTGTCATCCAGATGTACCCTCCGGCACATGAGCACCAATAAGTACAGAGATGGCAAATTGAAATTATGAAATTGTTGCTCACTTGTGACACAGTCCTGGTGAAGCTNTCAGTTGAGGAGGGGAATTTTGTCATCCAATTGTACCCTCCGGCACATGAGCACCAAACAAGCGGGAGAATAAGTACAGAAATGGCAAATTGAAATTATGAAATTGCTGCTCATTTGTGACACAGTCCTGGTGGAGTTTGTCCCAGTAGGGTCCTGAAAAGGGGAGGATGAGGAGCTCTGATGTGTGAGTAGTGGTGGGAGGGGGATGGAGATTTACAGCCCCCGAAGGCTGACTTGCAGCAGGAGTGAAATCCCTGCCTTGTGCTCCTGAGCCCTGACTCCCTTTCCCCACACAGGAGGAGCTGTCCAATGTCAACCTCTCCAAGTTCCGCAAGATCCAGCACGAGCTGGAGGAAGCCGAGGAGCGGGCTGACATTGCAGAGTCACAGGTCAACAAGCTCCGAGTGAAGAGCCGGGAGTTTCACAGCAAGAAAATAGCAGAGGAAGAATGAGAATGTTATGAGGCAGCAAAGTGACCTGAGGGCTGCACAAAATGTGAGCCCTCTGCCACTTTCTTCTGCAACTAGGCTTTATAAATTTGTCAATGTCTAAAGACTAAAGACCGTAGATTCCTTTGCTTAAAAAGCAGTAGTTACATTTTAGTTCTGCAGTTATTTAAGTTTTGGTTGTATTGAAACAATTAATGTTCAGGAGTAAACTCCTGAATTTTCTGGAGTAAGATTCAGAAACTCCAGTACTCCAACTACAGGAAGAGTAATAGGCATGAGAGTGTTTCCCAGCAATAGAATTGTGATTTAAAGTTAGAATAAATAAATATTAAATAAATAATGTTCCTTAGGAAGAGAAATTGTTTATCTATGTTTTACAAGTATACAAGCATGCATATCAAAAGGAATTGGTTTTATTTTCTAACACTGGAACTGAGAGCAACTCTGTTAACATGACACCATAAAGAAATCTCCATATCTGACACCCTGACAATGCAGAGAAGCACTAAACAGGGTGTTTCCACACTGTCAAACAGTGCTTCCTGTCTTCCTTTTCATCAGTGCATGAGCTTTGTTGCATAAGACAATTGCAAACTAGATGGAAAAAAAGTAGCTGATAGACCCTGACTTTTTTTCATCCCACATGGGGTAACGCTGCAGAATATAATACATGAGCAGGACAAAAATGAGGAAAAGCTGACCATGAGGAAGAGCAAGGCAACAAGGATGTTTACTACCCACAGCCATTTTCATCAGTGCCCCATGAGGGGGCTGTGCACACTGAGAAGGGGGTGAATCTGGAGAACACAGGTGCCTCCACCCTGAGGCAAAGAGATTGTGCTCACTGGGACATCACAGTGACACTCACATTGCAGCCTCCTTTGTCTGGAATAGGTGTTTGGAGACAACCTGCACAGCAAGCAGTGGTGCAGCTTAACGTGCCATTCACTAAACCTTGGCACTACATTTTCTACAAGGTTCTACAAGCAGATATGGGGAATGGTAAATGAGACTTGGCTTTACTACAGGGATACTTACAGGTCCTTCAAGGTTCCTAGCTGTTTCTACACCTCTACATTTACAGGGAGTGCTTCAAAGAGCTGTGAAATGGCTGGGGAAGAGAGCTGGAGATACTGCACAGCCTTTTGCACTGACCACAACAGTCAGTGGGTTTGCAGCAACAGCTTTCAGGACTGGCAGGTCCTCCTCCTACAAAACACATGAGGTTTACACCCATACAATCCTTCCATGTTACAACCAAATATGGAAGTAGTTTGCTGGGCAGGAGCTAAATATATTTAAGGAAAAGATGATGCCCTATGTTGACACTTGTGTCACTGTAAGTGATGCTCCTCAGAGACATCATCTCTATGTGTGAAGCTGTGAAAACCTCATCAGTGCCAGTGATATCTGGGCAACAAGGAAAAGAAACCTTGGGTACCTTTTTAGACCTGCTGACAGACTAGAAAATACAACAACAACTTTGGGGGACCATATTTCAGTGCCAAAACTCCCTGTTGCCTTTGGACAGAATTACAAACACCTTCCAAAATGAACAAGCTGCTCTGACTCTGGAAGAATCAGGATGCACTCAAAGCACCTGAAACTCTTGGAGCTCCTCTCTCACCTGTTATAATTTAAGGCCTGAGGATTTGTTACTAAATGCTCCACTGATGAAAGGTGACATTGCAGGTTCCTTAAGAGGCACCACCTTGGGCCAGAATTCCAACTGCACAGGTGGGAGAGGGAGAGAAATCACACCCACTGCACTGTGCTGACCTGGCCTTACCACCTGGAAAACATGGCTGGAGACTTTTTGGAATCAGAGTGGAATATTAAAGGGATGAGTAAGGAAAACCAATTTCTCCTCACTTTTGATTTGCTGCCTTGGCTGGAGGACAGGCATCATTTTGCATCAACACACTATTTCTGGAGTCAGGCTGTTTGTGATATAAAATGTGCTGATGCACAGGTAACTGATCTTGGGCCCATAACAGGCCTAAAGAAACAACTCTCAGAGAAGGTTTAAAATAGATGCAGTTGATGAGCTCCACTAGAGCTGCTGCCCCATGGGGACTATGGAGTTCTCTGACCTTCAACAGCTTGGGCATGGACAACTGTGTCTCCTGGGCACAAAAGCATCAGCACTTTAAGAGGCACTATGACAGGGAGAAAGTATCTCTGACCTGAAGACACAGGTTCCTCACAGGGGCTTCTTGCCAAGAATTCAATTTTCCAGTTCACCAAGTACTCATTTTTTGTGCCCTCAGCCCACAGCAACATTGCCTTGACCAGAAAGGGTTTTCTTCCCCAACAGCAGAAAATAAGGGGGCCAGGGAGTGAAGGACAGAAAGGAAGAGAGAAGCAAATGAGGGAGAGGCAGATGGAGCAGGAGAAGGAGAGCAGAGGACAAGTGGGTTGAGTAGATGCTGTGAGAAAGAAATGGAGCAAGAGAGTGAAACAGAAAATGACAGAGAAGAGAGAGGAAGGGAGGAAGATACTGAGAAAGCAAGCATGACTGAGAAGAAAATATTGAGATGGGGAGCAAGAAAATTCATGAAGAGGAGGGGGTAAAGAAAGAAAATAGAGGTGGAAGGAAGGAACAAAAAGGAAAAGAGCAAACAATTTAGCATCATTTGGGTGTTGGTGCCTGACAACCTGACACTGGACTTAACTCTGCTGCTTTTGATCACTGCTCTTGTGATCCTCCTGTCCACTGACCCATATCACACCCAATACCCTACAATGGGTGCCTTCCTAAGAAAATAAGAGGGTGCCTTGAGAAACAAATCTGTTCTCTGAATCCCTGCTCTGTCCTGACACTGCAGGAGGGGCAGGCAGGTTGTGTCTGGTGCCTCCTCACGTCCCAAGGCCTTGTGAGCAACGATGTTAAAAAAGAAGTGAAAATACTGAAGTGGGGCAGCTTGGGAAAGCAGAAGTGCTTGTGGGGACTGAAAGGATGAGGAGAATGTGAGACACTCATTGGAGAGTGGAGAGAATGGGTTCACACTGCAGGCTTTGCATGACATCCAACTACTTTGGAAGCTGCTAATGCTTCCAGACACAGCATCTGAATGTGATGGCGTTCACGGCAGACACACAAGTTAGTGCACAGATTATTAGAATTTAAGCTAGGCAGGAAGTTTTCCCATCCTTAAATGCTCTTGGAAATGTTCATAATTTCCTCCTCTTTTGGTATTCCAAAACACTTCTTAGTGTTTGTCCCATCCTGAAAGATACCTTTCTTGGTTAGCCAAAAATCTGGCCTTAATGAAGAATGAACTATGTTCATGCCTCCACACTGCAATACAGAACTACTGAAATCAAACAAGGAGATGCTTAGAATTAACACATGGAAAAACCTGTTTTTTCTAGGAGTGATTTGAGATTGTGAATGAGCCCTTGTGGAAGTGAGGGGAAAACTGGCATGAAAAATGTACTACAACATAATCCACAATAGTTCTGTGTGTAACTGCCTGAACCTTACTCTCTTGCAGGAGGTATTACGGGTGTTAAAACTGTTTTTTAGGTCATAAGTAACATGTGACAGTTCTTAAGAAGAGTACAGCCACATCTCAGACAAGGAGAATATGTATGTTTCTTCAAATCATGGTATCCAAAAGCAAGCTTATCAAAACCAGATGCCTTTGTGGCACCTGTTATCTATCAGTGATTTCAACTGCTCAACGTGTTCTCTGGTGTTTTCTGGGAGGAGAAGTCACCTTTTCAAAACTGCACTATTTTAGGAACCCCAATTTCCTTTTGATCCAGATCCTTCTCCACCTTCAGCTCCTTCTACCACCTGTTGCCTTTTTTTCTTGACTGTTCCACCCAGACACCACCCAGCCTGCTCATCCCACACACCTGTTCTGTAACAGGAGCTCCTCAGCTGCTTTGGTGAGTGATGGAAAGGGCATCCTGAAGGTCATGTCCTCAGCCAGGACCCACTCTCCAGATCTCTTCCATGGATGCTCCCTGGGAAGACAGGAGGAGCCTAAGTAACTGTGCAACTTTGATACTCACTCAGCACCTGCCCAGGTGTTGTATTTTTACCTTCTGCTCCACTTCACAGCTAAGAGATGATGTGATATCTTTGGAGTTGCAGTTTCTCCCTTCCTTCTCTCTCTTCTGAAATAGAGAAATGTGAAACATTGTTCATGCTTATGTGGCACATGATGCTATATCAGTAAGCTATACCATAAATGCATTGAAAAAAATAAGCTTGAAGCAGTCTCAAGAGAGTAAAATTAGGAGACAGAAGGATCTTCAAAGTCCCTCCATGCTTTGGTGCATGAGACAGAGCAGTCTTCACAAGTAAGTTCTAGCCCCAGAAATACTAGCTTACCTTTGCCATGGCCAAAATTTCCCTGTACCTAGCCTGTACCTCTCCCCCTGAATATTTTTAAGATTCTGAGGCTTCTGATCATCAACCAGTTTTACTCAAAAATCAATCAACCCTTCCAGTCTTACCTCATATGGAATTTTTGAACTACATTGCACAATGACACCACTTTAGATTAGACACTTTCTGCAGGGAAGCATGCATTTCACCAAACCCATGCACTTCACTAGCCAACAGGAGAAAGGGATGTTAGGTTAAAGAAAGTGTGTCCTACCATCTCCAGAGTCCAGTGCCCAGCTGCATCTTAATACTGGGAAGTGTTGGGATGAGGAGCCTTGCTCTGAATGATCAGTGTTTCAGCAATTCTGTTTCTTTGGTGCTAACATTCCTGGCAGCTCTCGTTTTACAGAGAGGGCAGCAGAAATGCTGCTGCAGCAGGAGCTGAGCACTCCCTGCCAGAGGGCTCATCAGGGTTCCACAGAGCACACTGATGTCTCCAGCATGCCCTGTCATACTGAGACCATGGCTGACAACAGCACAGGCAAGCTGAAAATCCCATTGGGAATGCTTTTCAAATAGTGTTGCACTGAATAATCCACAGGTTTATAAGATCTGGCCACCTTTTATCCACTTTTTTCTTTCTTTTTTTCCCCCCCTTTTCTGGAGATCTTGATGGTTTTCATTACTTGTGAATGACAGTTTAGTCTTTTGTCTGACAGGATTCATATCTGGCACAGCTGAGTATAAAGAATAAAAATTACTGTTCATAGCAGGGGAATAAAATTGCTTCCGTGAAAAGATTGGCAATGGCATTCTGAAGGCATAATTGTTCTATTGTTGACCATTCAGAGACATGCTGTAATAGCAACTGAGTGCTGCACCAAGAAAAAATTTTATCAATGTAATTAAGAGAAAAATGAAAGCTGTTTGTGGAGCTAGCTCTAAATTACCAAAAATTCTATGGGAGTTACTTGTGAGTTTTTGGGTTGCAATGAAGATTTCAAGAGCATCTAAAAAGCCAACAGATGATCAAGGCTCAGACCTGTACAGAAAAGCTGATTTTTCACTAGAGAGCAATTAAGGATGTTCCCACTTTTTTATATAGAATAGGTTTTGGAATAAACAGAAGAGTAGCAATGCACCAAGAATAGAGGGTACTCATCCAATATTGCTGAATGAATTAAAATCTGAAGAAACTGAATTACTTTCTGGTGCATATAAACAGTGCACAAATCAATGCCAGGGAAATTGCAATTGCAAACAAAATATCAGGCTTTAAGAGGGACTCAAGAGTGAATCTGAGAATATATCCCAGCACTTGCAATTTATGTATCAATAAACACTGCTAAATAAGGAAGAAAACATGCTGCAAGTACCAACACAGCTTTTGTAGAGTAAAAACCAAAGTGTGTGCAAAAAGGTGTCACCATCAGTGCTGGGTACTTCAGTGCTCAGGCTGGAGCAGAGAAATTCAGTGGCAGCAACAGAAACTTGCTGCCAGCTCTCTGGTTGAAGCCAGAACCACTCCAGTGCAGAGCTGTGCTCAATCATATCTAAAAAGATATCTAAAAGGAAGGAAAACAGAATTTCCCATTGGTAGTAGCTCATTTCTCTACTCAGATGACAAAGATTTGTCCACAACACTGTTCCTTTCATCCCAGGCCTAAGATCTTTCCTAGGACAACAGGATTCAATGAAGAAAATTCATTTGTGAAGAAAGTTTGGAGTGGAAGAAACATGAGAGATTATGAGATGCCCTCTTTTGGGCATAAGTACTTTTAACTTTGTTCCTTTATTCAGTTCAGGTACAGTATCAGAAATATCTGTCTTTCCCTACACAAGAGGGAAGAACTCTGAGATAAGAATTTGCTTAACCAGTGTTGTTACCAAACCCCCTCACAGACATCATCAGAAATAATCAAAAAGTTGGGTGTGGATCAGCTTCAAACATCTTCAAATCAATGTTATTAATGTTATCAGGTATTCTGTCCTAATTAGCCCGTGGGAATGATTGGCAGAAATGGGCTCCCAACAAACCTCAGAAAGGATGTAGGTGTAAGTAGGTCAGAGGGAAAGAAATTGAAAAAAAAAAAGAAGACAGAGTCCCAAACTGTGGAGTAGAGTAAGCAAATTACCATCACCTTAAGAAAGAATTTTTTAAAAACCAACATATAAATGAAACAAAAATAGTGAATAAGACTCTCTATGAAATGAAATGTAATAGAAATTAATGGCAGTAGTACAGCCTCTGGGCTGAATAGCAGCATAGGCATGCAGTGCCTTTCTGACTTTCTGACACCAAGACTGGGCACAGTGCAGCCACAGCACGAATTTGCTATGCAATTTCTGCAAGCAGACAACATTATCACAAAAGATTTGGGGAAGAAAATCCATTGGGATACCCATATAAGCAGGGCTCTGATTTCTGACTCAGATGCCAATCCACATCAAGAATAAACTCTGTCTCCAAATGGCAGGAAGGGGTCCTCCATCAGGAATCTGTACAATGAAGTCAAGTCCAGCACAAGGGGAGGAATATCTAACCCCAGTTAATTTCCTCCTTTTCATTATCCAGCCATTTAGCCCTTGCTGAACAATGTGGAAGAGTTTTATCCATATGAGTGACAGCAGCTGGCCCATCATGCAGCACAGTTAAGCAGCAGCACACTTGTCCTCTGCTCTAGAAAGGCAAACCCAGAATAATGGCAAATCTGGTCACAACTGCAAAGGAGTTACTGTCATCAGAGAACTGGAGCTGCTGGAGCCCAGACATACAAAGACTTCTAGAAAAAATCATGGGCTGAGGGTTTCTGCAGATTTCAACAAGACGTAAGTCGGGAACTTGGGAAGATAGGATTTTGCACAAAAACAAACAAACAAACAAACAAACGAACAACACAGTTGTTAACAGACCAGTAAAAGAAAAAAAAATATAAACTATATCCATAAACCTTGCTTTGTACAATGGCAGTAGGTAATCAAACACAGGTTACCTGAAGAAGTGGGAAAGTCCTCTGATTCCTTCAGATATCCAACCCCTCTCAGAGCTGCCGTTGTAGAAGTCATGAGGAACACACCGTGTGGCCTGAGGACACTTGGATCCAGGGACAGGTCTTGGGCACATGGAGTGTCTATACCCAGGTACCAGCAGGTTCCCCTTGTACTTAGGAGCATCTACACTGACTCTACTGGGACTTCATCCTGAGCTGCCCGAGGGGAATGTGATGAGGTCTCTTGTGCCCTCAGTATTTGTGCAAGTGCTCAGCGTGCTCACCTGGTCTGACATGTGGCCAGCTGTGCATTTATGTATATATGTATTAGATACATATTCTCTGTGTGCCTGTGCTTTCTGAGAATTCTTGCTCCACTTGGTTGGACCTGGAGTTGGATCTGTGGCAGTCTTGTCTCTGTCACAGTGCCAAGCTCAGCCTTGTTATCTGACAAGAAAACCTCGGGAGCAAATCCTGCGTGGAAGCTGCTGTTAAGGTGGAAAACAGGCAGGCACTGAGCACTGGGAGACAGAGAAAGGAGTGCTTCCCACCAGACAGCCAAGCTGCCAGCTGATGCCCTTCAGCTAGCAGGGCTGCAGAGGCCTTTGCTGCTCCAAATATTCTGGCAGTGTCTGAGACAACAAGGGAATGACAAACATATTTAGCAAGTTCCTCTGGCTGACCTGGCTGGGAAGGCACCAGCCTCCCTATTTCTTTTCTGTGTTAGCCACACGTGTTACTTGCTCAGTGCTGACAGGGAGGAAGCTTGATGGGAAGCAAATAGATCAAAATAAAAGGGAGAGAAAACACCAGAAGGGTGAGGTTGTGAACAAAGTGTCCAGCTCAGCATGTCCTCAGAGAAGTATCAATAAAAGCCTTTTGCCACAGGCAAACCAGGCTTGTTTATTTGTGACATTTCCTGCCAGAAGAGATGCCAGAGCATTTGGTTCAAGGCGATAGAAAATGCAGGTGTGTGTGAGAACTCCAGTTATATAGCCTAAAAATGGTTTCTTCATCTGCAATTTGACCATTGCAATTCAAGGAACACATTTCCAGCATTTTCTTCTCTGAGTCTTATAACCAAACTTTTACCTTTTACCTTTCTGACACGACAAAGCTGTGCTAGTATCAGCACCCAGCCTGTGCCCTGTCCTTGCTCTGAACTCCTTGCTCTGTGCATATGTCCCTGCTAACACACTGCCCGTGCTGGAAGCACCATGAATGCTCTGCATAATGTGGAAGCCGATCTTCCTTGTTATGCAGATTAATGGATGCCAGCCACAACCTGCTCCCAAACAACCCAAGTAGTCATTGAGTAATGGGTTGTTTCTTGGGCATGTTAAGTGCCCTTTGCCACTGGCAGGATTGCTGCATGGACATCTCAGGTGAGGACATGATGGAACTGCTGCTTTGGCAAGAGCAAACTGCATCAAGCCCAGCAGCTTCCCTGTAGCTAAATTCAAGCCACTGCCAACCACAGCCCAGTATTGTCCAGTGTCTGTGGTACATTGTCAAGTTTCCCATAACACAACTCCCTTTTCTGCAATACTTCTGTGACCAGGGAGCACATGCTGTTTTCTCTGGCACTGATGTATCATTCCTGGCTGAACAGAAGGAGGATAGAACTCATTTGAGCACAAAATAGGTTGCTAAGTGAAATCTTCCATGATATTCAGATATGCAGTCTACAACTTTCCTGGTGGTTTTTTTGTTGTTGTTTTGTTTGTTTGTTTTTGTTTTGTTTTGTTTTTTGGTTTTTTTGGGTTTTTTTTCTGAGTTAGTGCCTCTGGAGTCTCCTGATATTGAAGACTCAGAGAAGAGAGATGATGCTGCTAACACTTCTCACGAGCCAAACACATGAGGATCCTGGTTCCCTGTGGAAATCTGATGCCACAGAGGATACCTCTCTCCTGTTGTATTTCACAGTTCCAACAGGATTGTAAGGACCCTTTTTCTGCAGTTCCACAGCCACACTTCTACTGCCACAGCAGGAAATTATTTCAACTCCCAATGCAAAAGTAGAAGTGGAGAGATTGCTCTCTCTAGACCAATCTTATCACCTGATAAGAGGAAAAAAACTACTTTGTGACACAGAGGAACCTCTTTTCTTATCAGAGAAAGCTATGAATGCTGTTTCAAATACTCAGGTGAGAATTGGGATGACAAAACAGAAAAAAAGGGAGTGAATATGGCCACAGTCAACAGTGTCCATAGTTCTCTGAGGGAATTCTAATCCACCTACACAGTCACACAGAGATTCACTCCCTGGAGGGCTTCAGACTCTGCACAGCAACAGAAAGGCAAATACAGATCAAAAACATTAGAATACCATAAATGGTGTGGGACAGGCACATGTGAGTATGGTTGTGAGGAGAACTATCACTTGAAATAAAATTCTAACATCTACAACAAATGTATAAATCCTTGAGTTTTTATATTTGGCCCAGATCATATTCCCTTTGCAGCTGGTAGAGTCAAATGCTTCAGAGACCTCTAACCTCCCCCTCAAATTTTACAATGTCAGCGAAAAATTAGATTCTTTCTTCTGAAACCTGACCCCTGAGAGCGCTGATATCAATAGTCTTAAAAATAGGCCCATCAGCTGGGGTCATCAGAGATGTGTTTGTATTGGAATTGCTAAGCCAAGAGATTTTCATACCAAATCAAGCTCCAGTGGGTTTCCCCAGCATAGGCGAGTTCGTTTTGAAAACCTCATAGGCTTTATGTACACTGCAGACAGACAACTTTTTCAACTCTTCAACACTAATATGAATCAGAATGAGGAATATTTTCAAGCACCCTGCATCGTCCCCCCCACTGAAAACAGCATTCAGTGTCATCCGACACAGGCATCTGAAATGTCAGCTCTTGAAAACGCTCTGTCAGCCTTGGCCCCTTCAGGCTGAAGAGGAGGCAGCCAGCAGATGCAAGATAAGGTCTGCAAAATCTAGATAGGACAATGAAAGGGAGTGGATGAATTGCTGAACTTCCCTGTACCAGAATAGGGGCATCAGGTGAAGTGGCCAAAAAGAGGGACAGGATACTTCCAGCCAGCCATTGTTATCTACTCAGATCATCACCATCAACCATGTGGCTGCTGAAGTTTTTCATTAATTCAAAGATCTGCCACACAAATGCATGGGAGCAGAACCAGGTGCAGACTCCTGATCCCATATACAACAAAGACATCAAGATTGGCATGTGCCTGAGCCAGGAGCACTTGAGGAATGGGGTAGAGTTTAGGGAAATCATCAGCACATCTGCCTGTTTCATACTTCCCATTTTGTCCAGCCTCAACCATCATCAAGCCACTGCCAGAACAATGCTCTGGGCTGGCCTTTGTGTCCTGACATGTCTGTCACAAGAAGCCAACAGGCAGCAGCAGGGCAGGGATGTCCCCCTTGCCAAGAGGCCATGGAGAGCCTGGAGCCCAGGTGCTGCTGCTCTGGAGCCAGGACAGACCCCTGTTTGCACAGGCAGTGCCAGACACAGCCACTGCTTGTGGCTCTGGGCAGAGCACACACCTGGGAGGGGAAAAGCTCCCTGCATCCATCTCATGGGGCTTGAGCCACAGTCTCACATGCCCACTGGGTTCAGGTGCCAACGTGTGACCACAGCACAGCTGGGCCTGCTCACAGCTGAGCAAATCCCACTCGTGGGCTGCTATGGGCAGTGGGACACCAGCAGGGCTTTCAGCAAAGCTGCTGAAGTTTATCAGAGATCCTGGGTTTGTTCTTCAGTCCCTGGCCCATAACCTCAGTGTTAAGGCCGTCAGATGAGACACAAATCCAACCTAGTGAGCCATGCTGCTATTGCATGTCTGTACCGCAATCTGCAAAGTCAGGCAGCAATGCCTGAACCAGATGGGTGCTGCTTCTTCCCTAAGCAGAAGAGCCTTGCTGTGCTGTTTAGCCTGCACTCTAGTTGGGTTCATGAAATCACTCAGAATAGCTGAGATTTCAAAGCTCTTCAAAAGCCGCCTAATCCAACACCCTATTCAAAGCAAGCCAAATTACTTCAGGTTGCTCAGGATTTGTCCAGCCACATCCTGCACACCTCTAAACATGGAACCTCTCTGGACAACCTGTTTCTGACTTGGATCACTGTCATGGTAAAAACCATTTCCTTATATCTAATCTGAATTTCCCACATTCCAGTTTGTGTCCACTCTTTCTCACCGTATCAGACAGTTGTAGATAGTAAGATCTCCCTTTAACCTCTTCTTCATCAGATTGGATAAACACATTTCTTTTAGCTTCTCCATACTCATCATGTGCTCCAACCCCCCTTTGGTGGCCCAAAGACTACAAAACAGTCTTCAGAAACCAAATTGTCACCCACAGTTGTTGGTGACCATGTTATTTTCTTGGCAGTTTTTCGGTGCCTTTTTTTTTTTTAACAGTTCTTTAGAGCAAACACTCTTTCCTTCCACTGGAAAAGTGTTTTCTGTCTATTTTTTTTTCACTGACAGGTTTGATATTGACTACCCTTCACAGACAAGCTGGTTTTTTTCATGCACCAATTCCAGCTTAAGCCCCTTTTTGTGCAGAGATGGTTGCCCAGACAGGCTTTTAACTGATTTGTGTCATGCCCTCACAGCCATTATAGAGTGGGAACACAATCTGTCAGAAGCATGGGATGGAAATTCCTTCAGTGGCCCTCAGTGATGGTGAGTGTGTNTTGACTACCCTTCACAGACAAGCTTTTTTTTTCATGCACCAATTCCAGCTTAAGCCCCTTTTTTGTGCAGAGATGGTTGCCCAGAGAGGCTTTTAACTGATTTGTGTCATGCCCTCACAGCCATTATAGAGTGGGAACACAATCTGTCAGAAGCATGGGATGGAAATTCCTTCAGTGGCCCTCAGTGATGGTGAGTGTGTGGAGCTGGGTGACAGGAATCACATGTGATTTGTGATCCCACTGGATATTGCAATTATCTTCTTGTGTTTGCATTGTGACTCCATCACATTGCTGTGTCGTTGTGCTGAGTCAAAAACATGTGCAACATCAAACAACTTCAAATAAGTAAATCTGGTGTTAAAACGTTAAAACCCCTTCACATGTGGAATATCTAAAAGAACCAAACCTGGTCCCTGTTATAATTTCCAAGGAGGTGCTCACCTATGGATTTGTTGTGGGAGGCAGGTGAGAGTAGGCTGCTTCTCACAGCAGATGAAAAGGAATTAAGCTCTGGCGTGACTTACTTTTACAGAAGAGCTAATGACATCACTGAATCTGTATAGGAGGCAAATCTCTCTGGAAACTTATGTCAGTAGGAAAGAGTGAGAAAGAACTAATAAGAACTCAGTGAAAGCCGAGCATTCCAAAGCACTGTATTCCAAAGGATGCCATCACAAATGCTGATCACATCGTTCATTTTATCTGAGTTTATCTTCAACAGACCATAAAGAAGATAAGAGAGATCACAGCCCCTTTTTGAACTGCACTCAGATTGGCAAATCTAAATCATTTCATCCTGCTCCCACTTCCTAACATACTACTTTGCTCACACGGGAAGTAGGGAAGGCAGTTAAGTAATTTGTCCAATTGTCCTAGCACACCTAGTTAGATAGTTATTTTTGTCTTTGAGAAAGACGTGCTCTTTCCAATTAGCCCGCAAAGAAGGATTTTCACAGTAACTCAAGATGAAATCGTGGCTTGAAGTGAGAAGGTGTGAACAAGCTGCAGATTTGCAGGCTGATGGGAGCGGGCAGGGAGGAGGAGATGGACAATGCAGGGTTTTTGTGGATCTCAATAAGAAAGGTCCAACAAAGTCTGAGTTAATAAAATAGCCAGTTGAATAACATAATGTTGTGAATGGTATTCTCCAGTTTAGTACTCCCTCTAACCCCATGTGCCCTTCCTCCCTCTCCCTCCCCTGCAGCAGGCAGGAGAAGGGGATTGGAGGCGAAAAAGGCAAAGATCAAAGACTGAGATAAGGACAATTTACTGGAAATAGCAATGAGATAAGAAAGTGAACAGCAATAGCAACAATGCTAATGACAAAGAGCACAAGAAAAGATACGATTCATAGAAAAAACAACCCCTGAAAACACCGCATGGCTCCCTCATCCACCTTTACTCCACTGGAAGGGACCCTTTCTCCTCAGAAGAGGCTCCCTTGCCCTGCCCCCAGCAATGATGTGAGGTGGTACAGAATAACCAGATTATGAGTAAATATCTCCAAATGCTGGGAACCCCAGCCCCAGATGGGCCTAGGATGGGTTCTCTCATCTGTGCACCACTCAGATCCAATTTGTGGAGAGTTTTCCTGTTTTCAAGTCATTCATGCTACTACAATCATCTATAAAAACACGATTCTATTCATAAAGGATGTCCATATCAGAGCCTCTTTTTTGCACTTTTAGATACAGGCAAGACTATGCAGGTGATGCAAAAACATTACAGAGAGGGAGTTGCTTGCAGGGATGATCTGGCTGAGTGTAGGGATGATCTGGCTCATCCTAGTTCAAAAAATTCTGTAAAAACTCTGAAATATAATGGGCTCATAAGATGTCACAAAGATGGTAAAATATTCAGAAAATTCACAGAACATGCAAAGGCAAGGCAATATACAAGAACTCAGAGCCCTAGAATGGCTTTTGGACCTGATGTTGTACCTACTGCAGGAAAAAATACATATGAGCTGCTATTTCCTGAACAAGGCAGATGAAAATCAGGGTGTAGAAAGTGGTCCTTTATTGTCAGGCTTCTAGATCAGGGAGAAATAGAAAAACAAGTCATCTGTCATTCCTTCTTGAATCTGCTGCCTTCCCAGATGATTCCCATTACTCTAGGAGGTGAAACAAAATGCAAGATATCAAACTGACAGAGAGGATGATATACTACAAGTGTGATCTTTGACCAGTGCACTGGAATCCATGTCATCTTCTTTAATTGACATGTGCAGACAACCCAGGAGGGAAAATGAATTATGAAGAATAATTTTTTTTGCAGCTGCAACTAGACACCTAAACATAGTAATAACTGTAAAAAGGGATATTGGATTGGAGCTTTCTTAGGGCTGTATGGCTCTCAGCAGGAAAGCTTTAAGTTCCCACAGAACTCAGAAGTCATGTCAGCAGTAAGAGACAAGTTCATCAAAAAATGCAAATTCATCTTGGAGTTAATTTCATGTGACACAGAAAGAACAGTAAAGACTATTCTTTCTTAGGATATTATGTAATGCATTAGAAGAAGAGGGGGAAATCTCTCCTTTCTTTCTATCCCTTTACCCTCTTTAGTATGCCAGAGATGGTGCTTTCTTCATTGACAATTCTGCAAATACACAATATTAGTTTTCAAACAGAAATTATATCTACATTTATTTTTCAGAAAGACATTGGCAATCTCTTAAAAGAATACGTGATCACAGATATTTCAGTCATACATGCACTGTTATAAGCATACAAGCATTCTTCTAAAAAGTGAGTTAAGAAGACTTGTCATCCTATCTGACCCTTCTTACATTGCTTCAACTTCCTCATGTTTGAAAGAAAATGTAAGTCTTCAGAGTATAGAATCACGCCACATCCCAGCTCCATGGAGGAACTTTGAACAGCAGATCCTTCCTAATTCTTTGCAAAGGAAATGCAAAGCCTCCCAGGAATTCTCTATATTTCAGTGGCATTTGTGTTTGTACTTGGGAAGGCTGGAGGAGGACAGGTTGGGTTCTAAATCCCATTCTTGCATTTGGTAATCACAGTCACTGTCCAAGGTTTCTAAAATGGCAGGAGGTTGGCGAGTTAAAACTGCCAATTAACCTAAAAGATGAAAGGTGCAAAATGCGTCCTTATTCCTGCTAGTGTGACCTCACTGAAATTTCTGCTGGACATACATCAGAGCAAACCAGAACAGACAGATATGGAGAATGGCAAAATAGTACCTTTAAATTTGAACTTCAAATCACAACCCATCAGTAACACTTCAGAAGGAGATTAAAAATGTAATTAAATGTATGAATTAAGGGGGATAATCTTCTTATCTGATCTTCTGAATGTACCCACCAAAAAGCTAAGGAGTTGTAAATAGGTGCAGTAACACAAGCATGATATGGTCATCTAGTCTTGGAATTAGACTACACTAGATTATTCCCATTTTTTATTTCCAGAATATTTCAGAATAGGTTCCCTCCAAAGCTCTTGTAATAGTAATCCTTCTCATTACTGCTGAGTCCTGAGACACACAAATCTTATATGTCAAATAGCAATTAACAGGAGAAGAGACGCCAACAATTCCAAGATCCAGTGTCATGCTCTTTTTTGCTGGACAGCACTTCCTCCTTCCTAGATGCCTAGTCATAATATTTATAGGAGATTTATTCACATAGCTAGGAAGACCTCAAATATTTCTAAATATATCCACAAGCACGAATGGGAACCATGCACTCAGTCAAGTTTGCCAAACAATGCTTTGCCAAAAATTTTTTGACCTAAGAAAGAGGAGGAGGGAATTGAATGTGCAAACCAGAACCTATAAAAGTGCCAGTAGGACAAGCCGGTTCTGTCTCTGTGGAAGGATCAAAGGTAAGAATAGGGACAGTTGGGGGCTGTCAGAATCCCACAGCATTCCTGCTGCCTGTGGAACTGCTTTCCTCAAAGAACTGTCTGTCTGGATAGACATGCTCCCTCTCTGTTGAAGTCACTAGCATGTTTTTGCCATGTGACATATGCTTGGGAATCTGTGCAAAGATAAGAAAGTTGTCACTTCTCTTTTTCAGTATTGACCAGCTTCCAGGCTAAGAGTCAACTGGTGACACAAGAGGTAAGACTGATTTACTTACTCCATAGGAACAGACTCCAGATTTGCTTTTTAAATGCATTTCTAAGGCCACATCCCATACCCCTTTATATCTGTGCACACTAAAGCAGTGCCATTCTACCTGAGCTGTGCTGTCTAAAAGAGTAAATTTCCTATCTGTGTTGGACACATTTGTTTGGTACCTGCTAGGAAATAATTGACCTCTTACACATAGAACTCCTAAAAGGAGATTGACTGGAAACAGAAATCCAGGAAAGAAAAGGAGAATGAACAGCACATGTATAGTTAAGATTTTGTCAAATCCCTCCAAATGTTTTTTAATTGAGTTTTCCTTTTTCTATGTAAGTTAATATTAAGGGTGAGCTTGAACAGGAAAAGGCAGAACAATTGGAGAAGACAAAACTCTGATTTCTCTACAGTGGAAAAAGATTTGCATAGACAACTCAGACCTCTGCTTCTGCTTACTCCACATCTTCTCCCTGATGATACTACATCTCTATAACTGGCACAAATTTCATAGGCTGGAATGGGAGAGAGAGAAAGAATATAAGTGGGCTTTCATAATTTTGATAAGATGACTTCTCTTGGTATCTCTTCTGCTTCTGCTTGGTATTTATGCTGCATCCTTGATTACCAATGAATCAGCCAATCAATTTAATTTTCTGCATAGCCTACTAAAACACAGTGAGATCTAACAAACTGAAAGTGAAAACTGGAAAAAGCAAAAACAACCTTAATCAAAGACACCAATCTTCCTTAAGATTAAAGTAAATAAAAAGACATCTAGGGTAAAAGGCAGGTAAAGCAGAAAGGAAGACCATAATAAGAGGCAGAGCAGAACACTACAAAACCCAAGGTGGCAGCTATAAAGAAATTTCTCTCTTCACTCAGAATTGCCTCTCCATTTCAGAGCTGTGCCTTGCTGCACGCGGTAAACCACAGCCATGTCTACGGACGCTGAGATGGCCATCTTTGGGGAGGCAGCTCCTTACCTCCGAAAATCGGAAAAGGAGAGAATTGAGGCCCAGAACAAACCTTTTGATGCCAAGACTTCTGTCTTCGTGGTACATGCAAAGGAGTCTTACGTGAAGAGCACAATCCAGAGCAGAGAGTCAGGAAAAATCACTGTGAAGACTGAGGGGGGAGAGGTGGGTAAAATACAAAACTTACAAACAGCAGTTCATTCCCACCCTGGCTTTTAGCTGACATGCCTGTATCTTCCTGCCCTCTGACAGACCCTGACCGTGAAAGAAGATCAAATCTTCTCCATGAACCCTCCCAAGTATGACAAAATCGAGGACATGGCCATGATGACCCACCTGCACGAACCCGCTGTGCTGTACAACCTCAAAGAGCGTTACGCAGCCTGGATGATCTACGTAAGTGGCAGCAGCAGCTTCCTTTGGGCAGCCTGAGCAGCTGCTGGGCCAGGCTCAGGGGAAGCCAACGTGCTGTGTCCCTTCCTCACAGACCTACTCGGGTCTCTTCTGCGTCACTGTCAACCCCTACAAGTGGCTGCCGGTGTACAACCCCGAGGTGGTGTTGGCCTACCGAGGCAAGAAGCGCCAGGAGGCCCCTCCACACATCTTCTCCATCTCTGACAACGCCTATCAGTTCATGTTGACTGGTGAGTAGCTCTCATCATAAGAACCAGATTACAACTGTTCTGCTTTGTCTTGATAAAAACCCTATTGTAAAAATGAAATAGGATTACGGAGTGCTGTGAGTTTTGCTCCTGCCTTTTACATTACTCTCTTTCTCTGTGCTTTTGAGATCCAAACTGTTACCCATGATCAGGATTCCTTTGTCATGGGTCTTTACTCTCCCTTTCTCTGCTGCTCTAAAAGCAGTCTGTGTAGCTGAAAATTAAAACAATTTTACTCTATGCATGAGAAGGAAAAGACCCTAGAGTGGAACAGAGAAGCAGGATGTGAATCTTCAAGAGTTTTCAATGTCCATAGCAAATTAGTATAGAATAACAGAATGTTTTGTGCTGGAAGGGGTCTTTAAAATTGTCATGGGCCTTCCTGATGATATTTTGAGGGACATCTGTGAATATGTTTCAAGGAAAGAGTACAAGTGCAAATTGCTTTGCAAGGAATTGAAGTGGAAAAAATAGCTTAGGAGTAAACAAAGGGGGGAAAAAAGCAGGGTTTTTTTCTTGCTATAACTTATATTTATTTTCAGTGATTTTGGATTCTTCATTTACAAAGTCTATTTGTTTCTGTCTTGTTCCCAGATCGG
>VWYP01019177.1:36434-60057 GCA_013400435.1 Pycnonotus jocosus
TTTTTTTTTTTTTTTTAAGGAATTCAGTTTTAGGGATCAGGGAAGTTAAATGTGTATGGAAGGTCCAGCGAAATTTGGGTTAGTTGCAGCTTTTTTGTTTGAAATGTAGGGATTGAAAGAGATGAGCTGGGAATTCACTAAAATAGCAATTTTGGGGTAAAAAAAGAGATTGTTTTCCATCTTTCTTCTTAATAAATAAAAATTTTAATTAATATTTTTATTTTGATTATTAATAGGTTTTCTTGCCACGTATTTAAATGCATCAGTCAGAACTTTCTGTACCAGTTATTTAGGGCATTATATTAATTATGTAATTATAATTATAATTATAATTATTATGGAATTCCTGCCCTGGACACATTTCAGGCCACCCTGGAGCTCCCTCAGCAGCTGCCAGACAGGGAATTGGGAAGGACATTCCTTAAATCCCCAGAAAAATATTCCCTGTAATTCCCTTCTCCAGGGGGGACGATGCCCAGGCCTGACCCAGGAAAGGCTGGGAAGGGAATTCCAGGAGGTGTCTTCCAACTACTCGGGAATCTGGGATAATTTATGTGTTTGATGGATCAGAAGGGACTCCAGGAGCCCGAAATATTTTCCATCACCCCAAGAATGAAGCGGCTGTAGCAGATTTTAGAGCTCTTTATCCAGAAACCTCCGAAAAAAACTTGGATCGATGAAATCCCGCTCAGGTCTGACCTTCCTCCCCTTTCCTGGCACATTCCCTCTCAAGGATCCTGCTTCTCTGGGTTTGGGGCATGAAAACCTCTGTTATTCCCGGGAGAGCTCTCCTTGTTTGCTTCCAAACAACAAACCGGGATGGAATTTTCCGAAGAAAAATTGAGAGATTCCCGTCTGAGTTCTTTGGGAGCCAGGAGAGACAGAAAGGTGGAAAGACAAATCCCCCTCCATCCCAAGGCTGAGTCAATCCATTGGAATTGTCCCTTCCCAGGTGTCTTTTTTGAAAAAAATTTGGGATTTTCCCTCGTTGCGGCAGCACCTCAGAGGAACCCCCAGGGAATTCTGAGCTCCTCCAGGGAATTCTGAGCTTCTCCAGGGAATTCTGAGCTCCTCCAGGGAATTCTGAGCTTCTCCAGGGAATTCTGAGCGTTCCCAACTCGGCTCCAGCAGAAGTTCCAAGCTGGGAGCAGCTCCCCGGGATGTGTCACAGGATCCTGCCAGCCCGCAGAGGTCACAAACTGTCCCAGCAGCTGCTGCTGAGCCCCTGCTCCCTGCTCCAAGCTGTTCCAGCTTTTAACTGGATTTTCCGGCAGGGAAAACGAGCCCGGGCTCCCCCATTAACTCCATCCCCGGCTCCCCTGGCAGCTTGCACAGGCAGCTGCCGCCCGCCCGCTCCTCCACGGGAAGCCGAGGGGTCAGGATTGATTTTCCTGGGATTCTGGAGGGCTCAGGGGGCTGGGTCCTGCCTCTGGAGGGGCTCTGGGTGTTGATATCCCAGCAAAAGCTGGAGATTCCTGCGGGGCTGGGCTCTTCCCAGCGGGCTGAGCATCCCACACTCCTGGGGTGAGGCAGATTCCCGAGGGAAGAGGGGTGAAGGGGGCACCGGCATCCTGCTGGTCCCATTGCGATCCCATCCCAATCCCATCCCGATCCCATCCCAATCTCACCCTGATCCCATCGTGATCCCATTGTGATCCCATTGTGGTCCCATCGTGATTCCATCTGGATCCCATCTTGATTCCATCCTGATCCCATCCTGATCCTGTCCTGCTGATCCCATCCTGATCCCATCCTGATCCCATCCTGCTGATCCCATCCTGATCCCATCCTGATCCCATCCTGGTCCCATCGTGATCCCATCCTGATCCCATCCTGATCCCACCCTGCTGATCCTATCCTGATCCCATCTCAATCCCATCCTGATCCCATCCTTGGCTCTCCCCTTGCAGCAATTCCCACCAAATTCCCATCTAAATCTCCCCATTTCCCACTCCTTTGCGCACACCCAGGGCAGATCCATCTCCAACCCCTCTGACATCGGGATGAAATCCCTCCAGCACCTCAAGCCTTAACCCAGCTCACATAAACGAAATTATTCTGATTTTCTTTTTTCTTTTTTAAATCTTTCTGCCTTTTTTATTTTCACTTTTAGCGTTTTTCGGAGCTGCCAACTGACAGCTGAACGGGAGACACGAACGCAGAAAATCCTCACTGTCAGAGCTCGGGAAAAACCAGGGGAATTTTCCAGAATTGAGGACATTGTGGGGTTTTCTTGAGGATCTTGAGGATTGGTGGCATCAATCCCTGCTCTCATCCCAGCACTCACAAAATTCCCTGTTCCAGGAGAACTTTGGCAGCGTTTAAAGCGTTCCCGAGGGAATTGGGAGATTCCTGGCTGGAAAACAGCCTGGAAAGGTGAGAAATCCCACAGTGGGGTCTTCTCCAGCTCCATCAGATGATGGGAATTCTGAGCAGGAAAATTTCTCTCCTCTGCACCCTCTGGAAAGGCTGGATTTTTTTACCTGGGGAAGGTGTGCAAAATTTGTGGAGCTGGGAAAAAATCAGCTTAAATCAAACGCAAAATTCCCTTCTCATTTCCCAGGAAAAGCAGGACCCCAGCGTGTGCCTGCGCCTGGATTAATTTGTTAATTGTTGCCCGCTGTTAGCAACAGTTGCCATGTTTAGGGCTGAGTCAGAAACGCTGCTGAAAACCCTTAAATTCAAAGGCACCTCCAGGAATAAAACCCAGCCTTGGAGTGGGGTTTGATGGCAGCAAACACAGCACTGCCTTCTCCATCCAGCCCATTCCCAATCCAGGGAATATGGATCCTTTATGGATGAGCACTGTGGAGCTGCAAATTTTTTTAAATTGTGATTTAATTTTCCCTCCCTCGATGTTTATTTCTGGATGATTTCTCCGTGGCAGGGCGGTGCTGGGGGTTGTGTCTCCCTGGGTTATCCCTGTGTGATTCCTTGGAAAACCAGTGCAGGGATTGCTCTGGATCCAGAGGAATGGATATTCATGGAATTCCGGATGGGTTTGGGTTGGAACAAACCCAAATTTTCCCATTCCATCTCCCAAGATGGGGAGATCTCCCACTATCCCAGGTTTCTGGAATTCACGTAGCAGGGATCCAGTCTGAGATCCAATAACTGTAAAATTCCAGAGGGGAACGGATGGATCTGTGGATAACGAGGCCTCACGGAGCTCCCACAGGCAGAGTTTGTGATCCCAGTTTTCCTGCCCAAAAGCCTTTTCCTGACTTGTTGGCTCTTGAGTTTCCTGTTATCACCGCATCTGAGTTACTGGAATGCCCTCCTGGTTTTTCCTTGGCGTCTCCTCGCTCTGTCTCGAGCGGAGTTGAGCCAGGAAATTGGGAAGAACAATATTACAACACTCCCTGTGGATCCGGGGCAGGCACGGGCAGATATGAAAAATAATAATTTAAAAAAGAGGTATTAAAACCTCTGTGTGTTCCCTGCTCCTGGAATATCCTTGGGAATCATTTAGGGAGGCACAATCCCTCTCTTGCCTTCTCCATGTGCTCCTGGAATTTAACTATTGGATCTTCCAGCCTGAGACACCACAGCAGGTGCTTCGATCCGTTATCCACGGCAGGGATAAGCAGGATAACCGGATTTTTATAGGGTAGAGGGAGGTACCCGCCCCCCCAGGAATGGGAATTACAAGGATGGTGAAGCAGGAAAGGAGGAGAGCTGGAAACAAGGAAATATTCCAAGGAATTCCCTGCTGCTGGCCCAGAGCAAAGGCAGTGCCCTGGGAACAGCCCAGCACAGGTGAGCACGGGGGTTTTTTTGGGAATGTCACTGGTTTCTCTGGAGCCAGCTGGGATCTGAGGGCTGGAGAAACCACTTCTTTTATGGGATCATCAGGGAGTTGGGAATGGTGTTAATGACCCCTCCCAGAGCTCATAAAACCAGAGGGAGGCTGCCAAAGGCCGAGGATGGAGCCACACCAGCACAAGAGGAGGAGGAACCAAATCTTCTGACACAATTTTGTGGGAATAAGGTCGGAACATTTTGTTTTGGCTGCCTGAGTGGGACTTTCCCAACGGGACACGGTGTGGAAATTATTTTGACTCTTTTTTTGGGGGTAAAGGAGGTGAATCCCAGAGTGCAGCTGCTGTGTGAATCCCAGCTGAGTGGGGTGATGGAATTCCATGAGGTGTGGGTGCAGTCCAGCCGTCATTCCCGGTATTGATCCCAAATCCTCTCTGCTCTCCCAGAGGATTGGCTGCTCTGCCCTTGGTGGCCACTCCATCCTCATTTTCTTTACAAATGACCTTTCCTCCAGGTGCAGCCTCCCAATCCACCTGAAATTCCTGCTCTGCCTTCAGCAAGGAATAAACTCCCTCTGGAAAAGGCCAAGAGGCACCTGAAAATTCAGGACAGACAATTCCCAAATCCTCATAGGGACACGAGCTGCACTCCCCCCCTCGGAGCGTGGCAGGGGATTCATGGAAGAAGTGAATCCACCTCTTTACTCAGCAGCATGACTTAATTCCAGCAGGGAAAAATGAGCTCACAGGGACTGCCAGTTTCCCTTTCCCCTTCCCTCTCCCTCCTCCCGGGATGGGAACGGGCAGGGCAGGGTTGGACCGGTGCTGACAGCGTTGGCTGAGCCGAGCAGGAGAGAAATCTGCGCAGAGCTCACCCGGCTCATCCAGCTTTTTCCTTGGAGGCGGGATGAACAGGGCAGGAGCTTCTCATCCATCCCCAGAGCTCCTCCTGCCTGTGCCCGGCTCGGGCCAGCTCCATTCCCCCTCCCTTTTCCGTGGGAAGAGGATGAGTGTCAGTCTGACACCTCGTTATTACTCATCCCGGTGGCTTTGGCACGCAGGGATTTAACATCACACTTTCCTTTAAGTGCTCTAATTCCCGCCGAGCCTCTTCCAGCTCCGCTTGGAAGCGCTGGGATGATAGAGGGGGGGGTGGTGTTGGGATTTCACAGGGACAAATCCAGGTCGGAGGCTCAGCCCGTGCAAATCCTCTGGGATGAGCGGGATTTCAGCATCCCGGAGCTGGCAAAGTTGGAAGCGCAGATGTCCGGGCAAAGCAGCGATCCCCGGAATTCTGTTCAAGCGATGGGAATAAAAGGAAAACAACTTTGGGAAGTGGATGTGAACCATCCCTAATCACAGCCAGGAAATCAGCTTTGCTGCTGAGGGGCTCGGGGTGGGGACAGGAGGAGGAATCGATTTTTGCCGTGTTGTGCCGGGGTCGCACTGACGGACACAGAGCAGCTGCCGGCAGCACTGCTGGAGGCACAGCCTGACCACAGTGCCCCAAATTTGGGGGGAAAATCCACCAGGACAAGCCCAGCTCCAGGGAAATCCATCCTCCCGGGGATAAGGAGTGAAACACCTGCGAAGATGTGCTGGAGGAGATTGTCTTCATGGATGTGGCCGTGGGGAGATCTGCCGGAGAAATGAGCTGAAACAAAATGCTGGAAAAAAAGACCCAGAAGAAAATCTGCTGGTTCCTCTCTCCCTGGGGACTTTTAGGTCAGTGACAAAGTCAGATGGTGGCTTCTGGCTCTGGAGCTTCCAACTCCCAGCCTGACAGCACCACTTCACCCTCTCATGGAATTCCAGAGGATATTGAGTCTCTTCTCTGTTAACTCTTCCTCCTTATGGGCCTTTCCAGCCTTCAGCAGGAGCAGAACGTGAGTTCATCAAGGGCGGCCACAATTCCAGAGGAATTTCCTCATGGGAAGGGTGGTCAGGCATTGGAAGGAGCTCTCAGGGAGGTTTGGAGTTCCCATCCCTGGAGGTGTCCAAGGAATTCCTGGAGGTGGCACTCAGAGCTCTGGGCTGGGGACAAGGTGGGCACAGCTGGGACTCGAGGATCTTGACTTCAAGATCTTCACTTTTTCAGCCTCAGCTCTGGGATTCTGGAACTCTGGGATTCTGGGATTCTGGGATTCTGAGTTTTGGGATTCTGGAATTCTGGGATTCTGGGATTCTGGGATTCTGGGATTCTGGGATTCTGGGATTCTGGGGTTCTGATCAAACCCCCAGCCAATGCCCAGAGGTTGTGTGTGGGATAATTTAAGTGACACCAACAACACACCGAGCACCCAAAACAGGACGCCTGAAGCATTCGAGCAGATCCCGTGGGCCAGAAAATGATCTGATCAAAACCTCCCAAAAAAATACCGTGGAACAACATCCCCAAAAGCAGGGATGCACTCCAATCTCTCCTGGATGGCTCTGAGCACCCCTGCATTTATGAGCGTTGACATCAGCACCGGATGGTGTTTTTTATTTCATTTCACGCTTTGTTAACTTCTCTCAATTACACGGAACGCTTTTTTTTTTTTTTTTTTTTTTTTTTTTTTTGGTTTTTTTTTTTAATTCTCCAACTNNGTTGTTTTTTTTTTTAAATACCCAAACTTCTGCCTGTTCCCAATTACCAAAACGAAGGGGGAAAAAAAATATATATATAAAAGAAGAAAGAAAAACAGAGTGGAAGGAGCTGGCACCGAAATGAAGCGGAGCACACAATGGAACAGAAGAGTTGGAGGCTGGAGAGATGGAGGAGTTAAGGCACGTGGTCGTAGGAAGCAGAGGAAGGCACTGACAAAGATAGAAGGAGGCCTTGAGGATTTCACAAACCCTGAAGGAAATGTCAGAGATATTTCAGTGATAATTATCCCTGCCTTCTGCTCCGGGTATTTAGAGGATTTATGTTGTCTTGGAATGACAAAAAAGCCGAATCAGTGCTGCTTTTTTGGTGGGGGGGGTAATTTGTTAAATCTTAATAAACTCAACCAAAGCTTCGCCCCGTGCCAGAGGTTCACCTCCAGCAGGAAAATGGAGTTATCCAGACCTTTAAATAGCTGGGGATGTGTGGTTTGCCGGGCTGCTGAGCCCTTCCTCCGGCGTTCAAAGTTGTTTTTAACACAATTGAAGATGGTTTTGATTCAATTATTGCGTTAGTGGGAGGCTGAGCGGGCTGGGGAGCAGCGGGGTTACGGCTCTATGAGTTAATGTTCACACCCCTTTCGGGTGTCCCCGAGGAGCTCCGCGGGCTGGCGGCCAAATCCGAGCTTGACTCGGCTCCCAGTGTGCGAGCCAACTGTTCCTGCATTTCATTTCTGTCATATCCTGGACATTAAAACACCATTAATCCAAACCTTTTGTTTCGAAGAACAACTGTGCTGTAAAACAGCGAGGGGAAGCTGCCAAAGTTCCCTCAAAGCTGTGTAATATCGTGGTCATCCGCACAAACGGGGATGTAAAATTTAAAAAAAAAAAAATAAAAAAAATCGAGTTGTCTGGTGTTATTTGGGTCTGAAACACGTTACAAATAAGATTTTTTTTTTTTCCCTGCTTGGCTTTGCTGTGGGATGAGTCCAAGAGCAGGTTTGTCCCTGCGGGGTTCCACAGCAATTCCCACCGTTTAACCATTAAATAAGGGACGAGCTGGGAAAAGATTTTTGCTGTTGTGAAACGCGTTAACCCCAGGCTTTATCCTGGAAGTGGCTCTGTCCTGCTCCCATTGGCTTTTCCCGGGTAACATGAGAACCCCTCCAGCTTTTTTTTTCCTTCCCAAATTGCTGGGTGATTCAGCACGGTCTGGGAGACGCCTCCAGAGGCACGTTCCCTGGATTGGCCGCAGGAGTCAGGGATATGGTCAGGATTCCAGCAGCTTCCCCAGCTCCACATGGATCCCGTTGTTTTACCCGTGCTCCTTTAATTATCTCCTTAATTATTTTAATGGTGGGGCGGAAAAGGCAGCAAAGGGTGAGGTTGGAAAACTCACGAGCCAAAGGGATTTTTCCCAGACTCACTCCAGGTATTCCCTTTGTCCTAAAAACACCTCAGCAGCCATGATTCCCACAGCCTGGTGTTCCCAGGGGATGGATGGGCATGGCCACATCCCCACCCCAGACACAGCAGCCGAGGAAAACATGGAATCAGAGAAATCCTTGAAGCTGGAAAAGCCCTTCAAGACCAGCGATTCCAACAGTGCCTGAATCCAGCTGTGTCCTTGTCATCCTGCTCCAAACCCTCATTCCCAGACGCCATTCCTGGTTTTTCGCAGTGTTCCTGTGGAATCTTGACTTCCTCCTGCCGAGGTCTCAGCTTTTCAATCGAGCAGGGAGATCCAAACCCAACCATGCACCTTCCTGCTCCATCCAGCTGGGATCTGCTCCCTCGGATTCCCGAGGCTCTGGAGGAGCTGGATCCAGAACCACTTCCCTCTCCTGGTGGTGCCTTTGGGATTAGGATGGTGATGATGATTCTGGCCGAGTGTCAGGATGGGATTTTCCACCCTGGGGTGATTTTTTGGGATGTCCTGTGCAGGGCTGGGAGCTGGACTCGTTGATCCTCGTGGGTCCCTTCCAAGTTTGGATATTCCATGATTCCAGGACACCCTTCAGCAGCTGCTCCCTGGCTCCCATGTGCAGGGGCTGAGTGCTGGACTGGGCTCTTTTCCCAGAGCAGCTGAATCTCCAGGAATCTCCCATCCCTTGGGGAATATTCCAGGTAAAACAGTCCTGGAGCTTTTCAGGTGCAGCAGTTGCTGCCTCATTTTAAGGACCAAGTGTTTCCTGCACTCCCCTGATTCCTCCAGAGCTGGCAGTTGGAATTGGATGCTGATGGAACAAGAGGAAGTCAGGAACTGGAAGGAGAATTTAGGAAGCAAAGGAGGATTTAGGAAGCAAAGCCCTGCGGGAGGATCTCTGGCACCAGACATCCAGGAGCCACGGAAGCAGCTCCGAGCCTTCCAGGCTGGGTTTGGAGGGGCTTTGAAAGAAGTTCAGACCCTCTCCCTAAAAAGGAGGCATCCAAACATCAACATCCATGACTCAGCTCATGCCTCTGGATCAGCCTGCCATTCCCAAAGAAAACCTGGGATGCCCTTTGCCAACAGGTTGGGCTCCTTCAGCACGGGCTCTCCGTGTTTCACCCTGGGGCTGCTCAGGGAATGTTTTCAGAGGAATTAAACCACTGTAAATCCAAGGTCCAAAAGAAAGAAAGAAAGAAAGAAAAGGGAAAAAAAAAATCCAATACTACCAGGAGAGAGGGAAAGATCTTTCCCCAGCCCACAAATTCTAAAGCTCCCAGACGAATTTATGACCTGGTGGTTAAAGCAGGGCTCCTGGAGTCCAGGACCCATCCTGAAACAAGCTGAGATGGATCCATGAGCTGCGTTTCGGGTGGGATGTTTTGCCCCCACTCACTGCAGCGTTGTCTCCAAAATTTCCCAAATCCCAATCCAAGCATTCCCCCTCCTCTCCCCGCCTTAACAGCCTTGTTTTGGCTGCGGCTGCAAGGAATAACAGAGCGGGGCAGGGGAGGGAAAAGGGATCTCCGTCAGCTGCTAAACATATAAACCTGCAGATTTATTTGGTAGGAATAATCCCCGAAGGAGAAACAGATCCCAATACTTCATCATCCCACAAACTGCCCACATCTGTTCGGAGACAGCAGCAGGCGGCCGGGAACATGTGCCAGGAGCAGCTCGGAGGCAACCTGTCCCTGCCTCCCCTCATCCCACAGCCTGCTCCGCTCCCAGGGATGTTTCTGGATGCTTCTCTTCCTCATGGAAATTCCCTCGGCTTCTCCTGGGCTGGGGAAGAATCTCGGGACAGGTTGAGGAGTTCATTTCAGAGTTTGTCCTGGGATATACGGGAAATTTCCCCCCAAAAAATCCAATGTGCAGCTGACTTTAACCTGGAATTCTCTACCATAGCACCAGGAAAAATATTTTCTCCGGTGGTTTCAGCCCTGGAGGTGATGGCACAAAGTGCTGGCACACTTCCCATGGGGAGCACAGCCCACAGCGCCCTAATTTTGGCATTTAATTAGGATTTCAGCTCTTTGGGAACCCAGAAATGAGGAATAACCCAGTGCCTCGGTCTCCTGAGTTGTTACAGGAGCAGGATCATTCCAGCTGGATCAGGAGCCTGGCAGGACAAAATCCACCCTGCAGAGAGGCGCCGAAAAACACCCAAATCAGCCAAATTTCATTGGATGAATCCCCTCGGCAAAGAAACCCTTGGAGGAATGGATGGAGGAAGGTGCTGTTGGACTCTCAGGATTCCAGGATTTCCAGGGCCACTTCCCATGGGAAGCACAGCCCACAGTGCCCTAATTTGGGCATTTAATTAGGATTTAGGAACCCAGAAATGAGGAATAACCTCAGTCTTGGTGTTGTTCCTATCAATGATCAGGATGCTCCCAGCTGGATCACGAGGACAAAAATCCATCCTGCAGAGAGGCACTGAAACACACCCAAAAATCATCCAAATTTCAGTGGCTGAATCCCCTCAGCAGAGAAACCTTTGGAGCAGTGGATGGAGCCAGGCGCTGCAGGGCGCTCCAGGGATTTCCAGGATTCCCAGGGAAGGGAAGCAGGGCTGGATCCTCGGCCGTCAAAGGGCGATTGTGGGGGTTTGGAGCAGGGCAGGGTGGAAGGGGCTGGCCCTGGAGCAGCCTCCCCTGCGAGAACCACGCCGGCTCCGTTGACTTTTCACACCTCATTAAGGAGGAAAACTCAGCGGGCTCCCGGCTGACATTCCCGGGATCGCGCTCCCGACCCCGCCAACAGCGGCTCCGTGTTCGGGCTCTCGTTATTTTGGGGCCCGGGCTCAGCTGGAAAAAGCTGCTTGACAAAACTGCTTCAAGAAATCTCCTCCCTGAAGGATTTAATTGTCCGAGTGTGTGCTCCAATAAAATCCCCGAGTCTGGTTGGGTTTTCCAGAGGGAGAACGATCCCGCTGGGATCCGTGTGGAAATGCAGCGCCTGGGCTGGGGATTGTCCCCTTTGGGGACAGATTTGGGGTTTCTGGCTCTGAGCCTGTAAAAAGGTGATTCCTGTGGGACAATCCAGAGCCTGGTGTCACCTGGAATGTGCCCAGAGCGGAGTGGACATGGAAAAATGGTAGATGAGGCCATGGAAAAATGGTGGGAAAAGGTCATAGAAAAATGGTGGATGAGGCCATGGAAAAATAATGGACAAGGCCATGGAAAAGGGATGGACAAAGCCATGGAAAAATAATGGACAAGGCCATGGAAAAATGGTGGAAAAAGGTCATAGAAAAATGGTGGATGAGGCCATGGAAAAATAATGGACAAGGCCATGGAAAAGGGGTGGACCAGGCCATGGAAAAATGGTGGAAAAAGGCCATAGAAAAGTGATGGACAAGACCGTGGAAAAATGGTGGACAAAGCCATGGAAAAATGGTGGAGAAATCCAAGGGCTGGAAATGTCTGGAAGAAGCAACTCAAGGGATGCTGCGAGTGTGAAAATCCCTCCCTGAGGACTTAAATACGTGGCCAATTTCACCCTAATTTTGTCCTTGAGACCATCACTGCTCTGGACTATTCACAGCAAAATTCTGAAACGCAAAATTAAATTATTAAGGCGTCACCACAAATTCCACTCAGTTCATTCTATTTCCCGTTTCATTTGAGCGACACGCAGCAAATAAATACTAAAAATTACAGCAAAAAATTTAAAAAAAAGATGATTTGTGTGAAATCACGTGTCGTGGCTGCATGAAACGGGCAGGTTTTCATTTGGCTGCTTTTTAGTTATTGGAGTGGGAGAACTGCAAATAAAAACACCCCAGGAAGCTCCAATTCTGGGTCAAGAGCCACAGTTTATGTCACAAACCCCTCAGGGGACGGCTCCTGACGCGAGGAGGGGAACGGATAATTCGGAAAACACAACATGAGGGACTGACTGCAGCTTTAGGATTGAGGAAATCAATTTTTTTTAAACGGGAAGCGATTTTTGGAAAGAGTCGGATCCAAGAGGAGACACACGGATTCCAGGGGGAGAGGATGGAAATGACTTTTTTGGGTTTTTTTTTTGTGTGAGATCACGTTACCGGTGGAAAAATCGACCTGCAGGGACTGAGTTCCTCCTTTGTGTCACTGACCATCTGCCAAGACCTGATTCTTCCTGGATATTAAAGGTGCAAAATCCAAACGCTGGAAGGCCGCGTTTAAATCTCAGCCTTGCTGCACTGCCCAACTTCCCCCACATCCCAAATAAAAATCCTAAAATTGAGCTCATCTGGGACAGAAATGATGCCCTTTTTGAGGACATCCTCGAGGTGTCTTCAAACCTTCTCCATCAACTTATGGAGAACCCAAACTCCAACCACTCTGTTCTCTTGACTGCTCCAACAACTCCGGCACTCCAGGGAAATCTCAGCAGCTTTTCCTTTGTCTTGTCCCAGGATATTGAAATTTTTTTTGAATGTCTCAAGCTCTGCTGAAGGTCTGGAGATGCCTGGGCTTGGAGCAGCTCCAGCTTGGAGCATTTTGGTGGCACAGACACCGAGCCAGGTCTTGTCTGCCTTTCCCTGTTTCTCTTCCTGCCCCTCTCGGGGTGGGATTTGATCCTTTTGGAGGGGAGGTGGGTGCCAGGTGAGGTTTCTCCTCGTCACAGTTTGATTCAGGGATGAACTCAGAGGAGGATTCCTCTCAGCAGCCGCCTGGAATGTGTGGAGGAGGTGGGAGTTCAGGTCGGTTTTTTTCACAAAGTCTTCGCTGGGTTTTGGTTTGGAAACCCCAAATTCAAATGAAAGATTGGGGACTGAGATAAAACAGATCTGAGACCCAACTCATGATTTTGCTTTTGCAAACCCCAAACCATGCTGGTTTGCTCTTCACACAAACGAGGGAGGAAACCCCCCAAACTTTCATCTGACCCCTCCTCAAATTCTTTTGATGCTCAAGATAAAATGGAAGCAAGATTCCCACAATTCTTGGGGGAAGAAGAGGCCTCAAAACAGGAGATCCTGACCCTGGATGGACGTGACCCAGCACAGCTTGGCAGCCCAAATTCTGAAGTCACTGATCCTGGGAGAAGCAATAAATCCCATTTGACAGCTCAAGAAAAACCCAGTGTGACCTTGGGCTCCGTTCTGCTCCCACTGATGCAGCTGGAGAGCAGAAAATGGCAGCTCTGAGCCAGCAGCCAACTGGAAAATGGGTGGAAAAAAAATCCATCCTGCTGAGATGGGGAGCAGGAAAATGTCTCTCCAGGACAGCGGCATCCCTGAGATCGTTGGCTGAATTTATTCAAAATCACAGAATGATGGAATCACTGAGGTTGGAAAAAAAAATAAAAATCTCCAGGGTCATCGAGTCCCAGCTGTGCCTGATCCCCACCCTGTCCCCAGCCCAGAGCTCTGAGTGCCACCTCCAGGAATTCCTGGGACACCTCCAGGGATGGGAATTCCAAACCTCCCTGGGCAGTTCCAAGGCCTGACCACCCTTTCCATGGAGAAATCCCTCCTGATGTCCAACCTGAATTTCCCCCTGGTGCAGCTTGAGGCTGTTCCCTCTCCTCCTGTCCCTGTTCCCTGGGAGCAGAGCCCGACCCCTCCGCCTGTCCCCTCCTGTCAGGGAGCTGTGAAGAGCCAGAAATTCCCCCTGAGCCTCCTTTTCTCCGGGATAATTCCCCCTCCAGCTGCCTTTCCATAGGCAGGGGAAAGCTGGGAAAACAGCCCTGTCCCCTGTCAGAAACCCACGGAGTGTCCAACTGGCTCCGGTGGGATGGAAAACACAACAACTCCCCGCAGGAACTGTTTACTTCTTCCTCCCACCACCTTGGGCTGTAACATCAGCAGCCAGCTCGGATTCTGGAAGTTCTCAGAAGCTCTGGAAGCTGCTCAGGGTTTAGGGCTGAGCCTCGCCAGGCTAAAAGCTCACAGCCCTCCAGGTCGAGGCCTTTTAAGGACTCTTTTATTGCAGCTTTAGCAAATCCATTAAAAAAAAAGAAAGAAAAGAAAAAGAAAACAATCCTCCTGAAGATTGCACCTTTGAAAGGACAGCTACCTACGACGTTTCACCACAGTAGTTCAAAGTGTTGGAAAAGACACTTTTACACTGAGCAGGGAACAGCAGGTTTTAATCTGCTGTGAGGGGTTTTTTTTTTTCTCCCCAGCATGTTCCGAGTCTGTTCCGTGAGTGTTATCTGTCCGGTTTCCAGGTTTTTATAATCCGCTGGGGCCTGTGTAAATCTCAGGATTTCCTCTGCAGACTCGGCTCATGTTCCGCAGCTGTGCTGGAGCACATGTGTGAGGAAATTAGAAATGAAATCAGCTGATCCAGCGTGGATTAGGACAAGGACAGGGACCCGAGCCCGTCCAGGGGGTCAGTGCCACCCTCCAGAGCGTGGCCATGGCTGGATCAGTGTCCCCTCACAGGAGGAGTGACATCTGCTCCCCCAGCCCTGCCCAGGGGACACCTGAGGGTTTTATTCAGAGGGTGAGGAGGCCCTGTAACAAATTCCCAGAAAAGTTGTGGCTGCTCCATCCCTGGAAGTGTCCAAGGCCAGGTTTGATGGGGTTTGGAGCAACCTGGGATGGTGGAAGGTGTCCCTGCCCATGGTGGGAGACTGAAACTTAGATGACCTTTAAAATTTCCTTCAAATCCAAACCATTCCAGGGTTTTGCGGTTTTCTGATGGTTTTCCCCATCTCTTGCCCGTCCAGTGCAGGAAATTTGCACCATCGGGAGGTGTCGGCTCGGAGGAAGCCATGTGAGGTTAACTGAGGTTGTGGTTCCATAAATGCTTTGGACTGGATTCACTGTGTCCATCTGCTCCTGCTGCACTTGGTTCCCTCAAATCTCCTCCAGCTGGGAACCAGCAGCAGGGAATGGACCTTGCAGGATGCTCGGGAAGGGCAGGGTGATGTTTGATCCCCAAATCTGCAAATATCCCACAAAACCGGTGCCAGCAGCAGCCCATGGACCATGCAGGATACACACCAAGGGCAGAGCAATGCTCACTGCCAACATCTGTCCATGGCAGATACTTCATGGAGATATTGGGAAATTCCCTGTCCCAACATCTGTCCATGGCAGATACTTCATGGAGATATTAGGAGATTCCCTGTCCCAACATCTGTCCATGGCAGATGCTTCATGGGATGTTGGGAAATTCCCTGTCCCAACATCTGTCCATGGCAGATGCTTCTTGGGAGGTTGAGAAATTCCCTGTCCCAACATCTCCCTCTTGGCAAACCTTGCTCAGCCAGGTGGAGAATCCTTTTCCATGTGCTCCATGTGCTCCATGTTCTCCATGTGTTCCATGTTCTTCAAGCACTCAATGGGCTCCATGGGTTCCATGGGCTCCATGTTCTCTGTGTATTCCATGTGTTCCATGTTCTCCACGTTCTCCATGTTCTCCATGGGTTCCATGGGCTCCATGTTCTCTGTGTATTCCATGTGTTCCATGTTCTCCATGTGCTCCATGTTCTCCATGTGTTCCATGTTCTCCATGTTCTCCATGTTCTCCATGTTCTCCATGGGCTCCATGGGCTCCATGGTCTTCAAGCGCTCAATGGGCTCCATGTTCTCTGTGTATTCCATGTGTTCCATGTTCTCCAAGTGCTCCATGTGCTCCATGTTCTCCTTGTGCTCCATGTTCTCCATATTTTCCATGTGCTTCATGTTCTCCATATGCTCCATGTGCTCCATGGTCTCCACGAGCTCCCCATGTTCCATGTCCTCCATGTGCTCCATGGTCTCCACGAGCTCCCCATGTTCCATGTGCTCCATGTCCTCCATGTTCTCCACGGTCTCCACATGCTCCCCATGTTCCCTGTGCTCCCCGTTCTCCGTGGGCTCTGGCAGTGGGGCAGGGCTGCGCCCTGGGGCTCTGGGGTTTGTTTGATGCCCCCCGAGCTGTGGGGCTGTATCCAAGCTGGGCTCAGCGTGGGCTCAGGCTGAGGGGGCCAGGCAGGGGTTAAGTGAAGCCCCAGGGCTCCGGCACTTCAGGGCTGAGCCTCTCCCTGCCAGCAAATCCCACTTCAGAAAGATTCCCCCCACACAGACAACTTTTGGCCCTGGAGATGGGTTTGCCGTGAAATCCACACGCCAGGTGAGTTCTACCTGCTTGAAGTTCTCCTCCGAGCGCTCCGGGGTCACCAGGGAGGGTCACTCCTTCCCTCGGAAGGATCCAGGAGCATCCCATGAATCTGCTGTGGGATTTCTCAAGCCAAAACATGGTTTAAATTTTTTTTAGGCTATTTTCTCCCCTTGACAGTGACAAGGAGCCCAAATTCCCAGTTTCAGGACATCTTTCCACTCCTATTACTGATGGGAAATCTGGCAAAACTCTCCAAAGCTGGGAACACCAGGAAAGGGAAGGGAATCCAGGTAAGTGAGCAGGGCAGAAGTGGCACCACAAAAAGTGTGGACAGCTGTGGGTGAACCCTGCAGTTCAATCACCCCGAGCAGGTAAATTCAACCAGCTCCTCACCTGAAGGGTTCCTCCCTTTTCCAGCACCTGGAGGATCACAAACATCCCTTTATCTCGGGGTTGTCTCATGTGGAATTGGCAGCTGGGCCAGCTCCAGATGCCTGTGTGGAGCTGGAATTCCTGAAAGACTTTTCAAGGGGCGAGCTCTGCATTCCACGGTCTGGCAGCACCCCCCCGGCCCCGCTCCTGGAGAGGGAGAAAAAAGGGAATGAGGCTTGGAGAGCGAGTTCCCGGCGAGATCCGTGGATGCGACACCCGTGGGGCTGGAAAACCCCGCTCCTCTTCCTTTTAAAGGGGTTGGAGGAGGCAAAGAACGGGAATCCAGCCCAGCTTTCCTGAATATTCAAGCAGCGTTTCTCCCTCTAGGCCACGGGCTCGTGTGCAGGGAAGCAGAACAAAGGGAAAAACACAACTGCTGTGAACTGGGATGAACTTCCAGCCAAAGCTAGGAGAAGAAATTCCAGCTTTTGGGAGCTGCTTGGGGTGGCGGCCACTGCTCCTGACTCTTGGCCAGCTCAGCTTCACGTGGATTTGTGGTCAATAAATTCCCTCCCTGAATTCCCTGCTGGGCTCCGGTGCCAGTTTGGAAAGGGTGGTGGAGCTGGTAGGACACTCCTGTGTCCAGCTGCTCCTGGCTTTGGAATCTGGCTGGAATAAGGTTTGGCACCAGGGATCGAGGTGAAGGTGCCTCCAGCAGGGAATGTTTGGTTTCTCCCAGGGCAAACGCAGCAATTCCATGCAAATCCTGCTCCAGACAGTCAAATTGCTGAGGAAACAGAGCTGGGCTTAATCCTTAACCAACATTCCTGCTCCTGTGGAGAAGGATGTCCCAAGGGAATTTCCTAAAATCTTGGTAAGAAACAACCCTGAGCTCCAGAACTTGGTTTCCTACGTGGATTTCTTGCCCTTCTGAGGCTTTGATGTCTCAGGAGGTGCAAACTCTGCCTTCATTTCCCTCCCTGACCAAGCACCTGCACTAATTGGATTTTCTGGCTCTTACAGGGATTTTTGGGGAGTGCTGCATTGGGATCTTGCTCTGGGAAGTCGGGAAGCAGCTCTGGAGCAGGGAAAGCTCTGCAGAAGTGGCTGTGAGCTTCCCAAAAACTGGGATGGAGAGGCTGGGCAGGTGCTCACACCCCTGTGTGGAGCTTCACCTGCTGCTGGAAGTCAGGGAAGGGCTGTGGGCTGGAAAACTCCTGGAATTGGGATCCTCGGGTGCTTTTGCATCACCCACAAAACTCCACATGGGCACAGCCTTGAGATGCGGGACTGGCACATCCATGGGGGAAAAAACAAAAACCCTCTTGGAGCTGCAGAATCTTCCAGCAGCTCTGCTAAGCCAGGACTAACAGCTGTGGGAAAAATTTGGAGAGGTTTCCTACATTCCCTCCACCTGCTTGGCTCTTTGGCCCTGGTAGGGCGAGGAGTCTCCACGCTGCTGGATTCCTGGAATTTTGGTGGTTCTGGTGCAATCCCAGGACGCTGAGGAGGGTCTGGATTGCAGGACCCCCTCACAGGGCTCTTCCTCCCCCCTCTGCTCCACGGGAGGCTCAGCCCATCCCCATCCCCGCCCCGCGGCCCCATCCCGGCGGCGGCGGATCCGCGTTCCTCGTCCCGAGGATCCCGGCTGCTCCGTGCCTGTTGTTCCTCCCAAACCACCCAGCCTGCGGACAGATGTCCTCGCTCAGATCCAGCTGTTCCCGGGGAGGGAATTGCAGCTCCCAGCTGTTTGTCCCTGCTCCCCCGCCAGCGGGGTCAGCACTCCCTCATCCATCTCTGTCCGGACCTGCTGCTCCTTCCTTCCCTGCTGGAATTCGGTTTGGGTTTGTCCGGGCAGAAAGAACCTCGGGAAAACTCCTTCCTTCCATCCCAACAGCAGCATCCTGCAGGGCGGGATTGGGGAGACACCACCGAGCTCCCTGGGGCATCATTTTGGGGTGAAAAATTCCTTGTGGTGAGGAATTCCTGCTCATCCTGCCCTCCCTGTGTCCTGCCTTTTCCTGCATTCTCGTTGAAGGGAATCCCACTGGATCCTGGGCTAAATCCCACTGGATCCTGGGCCAAATCCCACTGGATCCTGGGCTAAATCCCATTGGATCCTGGGCCAAATCCCACTGGATCCTGGGCCAAATCCCACTGGATCCCAGGCCAAATCCCACTGGATCCTGGGTCAATCCCACTGGATCCTGGGCCAATCCCACTGGATCCCGGGCCACGAGCCAGCAGATTTTTAGGATTATTCCCAGCCTGCCCTCTCCTTGGGCCAGGCAGGGATCATCACCCTCCTCCTGCCTTCTCCCCGCTTTGTAAACCAGGAACGACCATCCCGACTTTTTTGGGGATTTTTCCTAGTGGAAAGATTGAGATTTTTCAGGATTTTGGGATTTCAGGGGAACTGGGATTTTTCCTGTGTGCCTCTGTCCCTGAAGCTGTGGAAATTCCGATCCTTACCGAGCCTCTGGGAGCAGATCTGGGGAAAATCTTGGTGATTTCAGAGGTGGTTAAACTTCAGAAAGTTTTTGGGAATTGTGTAGAAGGGCTCTGACATTCCAAACGTGCTTTATGGATCCCTGCTGCCCGGGGAAGGGATGCAGGGATATCCTGGATGCACGTGGGCACACATATCCCTCATTTTGGGACACTCCCAGCACGGAGGTGCTGCTCCAGATGGAAAAACAATTCCTGAGGAGCCCAAACAAGCAATAAACTCCCAAAAAAACCCCACTCTCAGTAAATAAATCACGACCCCCAAATCTGTTGCTTCCTGCCCTTCCTTTCCTTGATGAGCTGCGCTTGGCAGGTTCAAAAGCACCTGAATTCCTTTATTGGCTCCTTCCAAGGGGATATAAAGCATTCCCTGGGACCAGTGGGAAGGAGGATCCTAAAAGCCACGGTGACAGCTGCATTCCAAAGGCCCGGAGACAAAGGAATGGTAGAATAATCTGCAGCAAAATAAAGATTTTTAATGGGAAAGCGAAGTCTTCGGAGAGTGAACGTGATCCAAAGCAAACCAGACTTTTACTCAGGGATCTGGGAGAGGGAGAGGAGGAAAAAAGAAAAAAAATTCCTCTCAGTTTTTTCCCCCCTAAAGCAAATTATTCCTCATGGAGCAGTTTTGGATCTGCTGCTAAATTATTAAACTCCTTCTCCGGGGAGAAGAGATCAAATAAACATCCAGCATTCCGTGGGTTTTGTGTTCTGTAAGCGAAGGAGGTTTGGGTGAGTGGAAAAGCAGCCTGGCCGTGGATAACCAGGCCGGTGGAATAAAAATGTTTGGGAATTCTGAGGAGATGTGGAGCCTCCAATAAACCAACAGCTTGAAACAACAGCGCCAAAAAAAAAAATAAAATTCATTTTATTGGGGTCTGGAGGCCAAGGTTTTCCCAGTCTGGAGGAAGTTGTATCCCATTTTGGATGGAGGAGGTGGAGAATTTGTGTGTGCCAGAGAGAGGCTAAAAGGGACAAAAAGATGGGAATGGATCCGGGATTCTGTCATGGATCAGAGCAGGTTTGGTTATGTGGAAGAGCCAAGGAAGGGGAGCCCAGCAGGAATGAGGGAGAGGGTGGAAAATCCCCCCAGGAGCAAGAGCTGGAGGAAAACCCTCCGGCATTCAGGGCTGGGGGATATTCCGTGCCCTGATCCCAGAATCCTCCCGCTTTTCCCAGCCCAAATTGGCTCTTCCCGACCTCACTTCCCTGCCTGGAGTTGGCCAATCTTGGAAATCAGGGAGGAGATCCAGGAGTGGGAGCTGAGCCAGCCATGCAGGCGGAATTCCTGCTCCAGGAATGTGGGAGAGGTGAGGGAATGGCGGATGTTGGGAATGTTTTAACCCCTTGTCACCCAGAGCATCCTCCTTTCCCACCTCTTTTTCACCTGGAATTAGGTCTGGATGTCCCCACCCAAAAATCAGGCACGGGAGAGCTTTGGGATCTCAGTCTTGGCAGGTTTTTCCTCATCAGAAACCATCCCAAAGCAGAGATTCCCAAGGAAAAGAACCTGATTTCCCAATTCCAGGACTTCTTCCTGAGGGGTCAGTCAGATCTGTGCAAATCCAGAGGGATTTGGGGTTTTCTGGATGTTTTCCTGAAGGAAAATGCAATCCCACATCATTGGAAATTTGCTTTTTCCAAGAGGGTTTGGATGTTCAGCCTAATTTCCATCAGCAACAGGGTTTCCATGGGGAATTTTCCATGGATCTTGATGGAGTTAGGATCTGGGAATTTCAGGTTTTTCTCTTCAAAGAGAAGAAATTTCGTCCCTTCTGCTGATCCATCAATCCATATCTTTTTTAGGAAAAATCCTTTTCCAAGCTGTCCACACTCCAGGATTTTCTGGTTTTGCTCTTTCACACTCAGGTGTGTCAGGGTCAGCACCAGCACTTGGTCAATTTGGAATAAATTTTCCACAAAATTCCCTTTCTCCTTGGTTTTCCACCATCAGGAAATTCCCTTTTCACGGATATGCACCCAGGAAAAGGAAACACAAAAGGGAAAACCCCATTGATCTGGAAGGAATATTCGAGTTTGAGGTTTTGGGCTCCCCAAATATTGAGATAAAAACCAGGGAAATGGGATGGAAAAGGAAATTTTCCACGGCTCGTAGGCTGAGCCGAACAGATTGTGTGAAAAGTCCTGGGATGAAGCAGCGCTTTTCGATCTGGAATCAATCCTGGCAGGAAGTGGAAACATTTGCCGTGGAGTGGGAAACAACACATGGTTGTTGCATTATATTTACCCAATAAAGTCCTTTTTTTTTTTTTTTTTTTTTAATGTAGGATTGGAGGAGGGAAAAAAAAAAGGTATTTAATAAAAGAACGATGCTGGGAGTGCTTTTCCAGCTAAACAGAGAGAGATGAGGAATTTGGGGTTATTTTATATTTTCTCAGGATTTTAGCAGGTAGGAGAACAATCCTTCCACAACGGAAAAAACCAACCAACCAACCAACCACCTTTGATTTATTTTTTTTTGCCTGATGGCGTCGAGGAGAAACACCCAGATTCCAGAGAATTCCATCTGAGCCGAGAGCCCCTGGATACCTGGGAGCTGAGCAGGCTGGGGGAGAAGCCGGGCTGAATTCCCGGCTTTGATTGCCACGCGCGTGGGACGCCACAGGAGGAGCGTGGGCAGCGGAGCCGCGGGAAGGAGCGTTCCCACCTCCACGCGGCATTTCGGCAGGAATCAGCCCCTGCCTGCCGGGAGAAGGAGCCGCTGGAGAGGTTTGGGGTTGTGTAACGGGGTGGAAGCGCCGCAGGGATGTGCTTTGAGGTGAAACTTTCATGGTTTTCATGTTCTGTGGTGCCCAGGGGTGCAGAGAATTCCCTGATTTCCAGCTCTGAGCTCACAGTCAGGCTCACTCAGCTCTGCACACAGCACGGACACAAAACAAATCCTTTTCCTGCTGCACACCAAGGACAACTTTCAGCCCCAAAGCACAACCAAGGGTGGCTGAAGGGAGGAACAAGAAGGATGGGACCTGACAGCCTGGAGCTGCAATGGGACAATTCAACCCCAAGGTGCAAATGGACCAAAACTGACCAAAGTGTGAGACCTCAGGGCTGTTTGTCCATTTTGTGACCTTTTTGGGCCCATTTTCTGACCATTTTGTGACCTTTTTGGGACCATTTTGTGCCCATTTTGTGCCCATTTTGTGTCCATTTTGTGCCCATTTTGGACCCATTTTGTGCCCATTTTGTGACCCTTTTGGGCCCATTTTGTGCCCATTTTGAGTCCATTTTGTGACTATTTTGTGACCATTTTGTGTCCATTTTGTGTCCATTTTGTGACCATTTTGGGCCCATTGTGTGCCCATTTTGGGCCCATTTTGTGACCATTTTGGGTGCAGCCCTGGCCAGGCTCTTGCCCTGCCCAAGGTGGACCCTAAAGGCCTTTTAAGAGGACCTTTGTGTTTATTCCTCATCCTTTTCACCCTCTGCCTGTTGGAAAACCTCTCCGTGGTTGTCTGGGAAGGGAGAGACAACTGGAGACCAGGAAAAAAACCCCAAAAAACAACCAACTTTTCCTTTTCTCGGAGTGGCTGCAGCTGTCAGCTGAACCCATCCCTGCCCTCTGCACAACAACAGCTGGAGCAGCCAAAAATGGGATTGTGCCGGGCACGGAGCAGAGCTCCTGCAGGGATCGTTTACAGCCAGCACCTCGCAGATGCCACTTCCGCTCAAAAAAAAAACATAAACTGGGCAGGAACAAAAAAAATCACCCCACAGATGGAAAAATGATTTGCCTGACACGGGGAATTCTTGTTGTTACATGACCCCCGCCATGTGTCGGGCTGGAAAAGGCGGGAGGGGAAGGAGAGGGAAACTGGAGGAAGGAAAAAAAATTCTCCGTGAATTCGCTTTTCACCTGTTGTCTCAGGCTGGGTGTCTGGGGCGAGGTGGGGCCGCGGGGTTGACTCCAAGGGTTCTGTTCTCCAGAAATATTTTGGAAAAGATGGAGTTTTCTCAGCAGAAATTGGGGTTTTTTATTTGCTGGCTTGTGCAGTGATGAATTTGGGTGTTTTTCCCTTGAAAATCCCGTTCCAGCTCAGCCTGGAGTGAAGGAGAATTTGATGATGGGCTCTGATCTGTCTGCTCCAGTTTATCCAGGGAATTCTGGCTGGAGAATGGGATGGGAGGGAGCAGAGGGATGGAACAGGAATCTCAAAGGTTCCTGTGGGTCCCACACCTCGCTCCACCCTGGAAGCACAGGGGGATCCCAAAATCCCAGCACACACAGAGCCACGGAGCTGGGATGGGGATGTGGGGAGGCTCCATGGATAAAGCATCAGGAAAAGCTTGGATATCAGGGAAAGGCTCTGTGGTGGGGCACTGAAGGGGATTCCAGAGCATGGGAACATTCCCAAGGCTGCCAGAGCGCTTAGGGTGGGATTGTTGGGGTGTCCTGGGCAGGGCCAGGAGCTGGGATTGATGATTCCAATCCCTTCCAGCTCAGGATACTCTCTGATTCCATGAAAACATCACTTCCACCAAAGGAATCGTCAGCCCTTTTCCCTGCTGCAGAGATAGCCACAAGATTTGGGGAGATAACAATGGAATTTGGGAAGATATTGATTTAATTTGGGAAGATAGTGATGTAATTTGGGAAGATATCAATGTAGTTTGGGAAGAAATTGATTTAATTTGGGAACATATCAATGTAGTTTGGGAAGATATTGATATAATTTGTGAAGATATCAATATAATCTGCAGAAACTTTAACATAATTTGTGGGGATATCAATGTAATTTGAGCACATATCAATATAATTTGGGAAGATATCAATGTAGTTTGGGAAGATATCAATGTAATACGTAAAAATATCAGTGTAATTTGGCAAGATANCAATGTAATACGTAAAAATATCAGTGTAATTTGGCAAGATACCAATATAATTTGGGAAGATATCA
>VWYP01019183.1:6632-23982 GCA_013400435.1 Pycnonotus jocosus
TAATATTAACAAATTTCTGGTTCATTATTTAATCCAAAAGCATATTAAAAACTTAAAATAAATTTCAAAACATCCTTTCCCATTTAAAAATATGAAAATCTTCCACTATTAATGAAATATTTAGACACTGTTGCAATCATTTCACTCAAGCACAAGATCAAAATTATCATAACATGAACCACATCTTTAGTCTTGCTCTGGTTATTGAAACATTGAAAAGGACATACCTGACCTTTTCCTCTTAGCATCAAGAGATTGGTTACTTTGCCAAAAGGGAGACCTAACGAAACAACTTCTGCTCCGGTAACACCACTTGGAATTTGACGAATATGAAGGACACGTGAAGGGGAATATGGCGATCTGTTTCCTTTACCTTTTTTCTTCTCATTATCTAAAATATTTTAGGGAGGGAGACAGACAAGCAAACAAGACAAACCCATTGCACAGTGTACATATTGAAATCTAAAGTTCTTTGAACCTTAAGAAAGGATATTTCACATCTAACAAAGGGACAATGTAAAAAGACATCATCCAATGTCATCTATTCCAAATCTTGATAGCAACGGGAAAGTGGGGTGTGTTTGGCTTTGCTTTGGACTTGTTTGTTTATTTTATGGAGATTTTGTTTTGGTTTGCTGTTGTTTTGGTTTTTTTAATGGGAGGCCAGTAACTTCTCCCCAAATGCCTACATAAAATATTTACAAAATGTTAGTTGCACGGAAGAGGGGAAAGTCCTAACTGGGAGGTAATACATCAATTTTCCTTTTATCACCAACTTATCTTTCCGTGACTGAGTTGCTAACTCAGGGTTTGGGGTTTATTTTTACTTTATTAAAGAAAGCCTGCTGTTCCAAATGATTTTAAGTTTTCAAAAGTCTCAGAAAAAGATAGACAGCATGAAATCCATAGGAACTCTTAAGTCTTCCACTTTAACATACTCCAGAAGTGGGGTTTTTTTTGAACATATGTCTATTTGAATCCTGTAAGTGACTGATTTGTATTGGTAAGTGACCAATGACTACATTTCAAGAACATTACTCAGTATCCTTGAGAGCACTTTTAAGCAGAACACCACATCTGGAACAAGCATATTGTTCTAGAAGCAGTTGCAACGGAGGCAAGAGGGATAGCCTTAATGCATAATCTGTTGCATTTAGCCTCCCAAGGAGAAATACAAAAGATTGGGAAGAAATTTCTGTATGAGCTTTATTAGAAATTTCAAATTTTGCATACAGTCTAAGGCTGAGAACTGGCTCACACAAGTCATTCTATATAAGGATGTTTACAGAGGGTTTTTTTATTAGTGGAAGCCTGTAAAATTTCAGGTTGGATGATCAAAGCCACAGCTATACCACACTTAACAATTCTCCCACCTGCAAAACTAAAAAGTCTATTATGCATTGGTTTTTCCATCAAGAAATTTTAAATAGCTTCATGTACTCTGTATGCACTCTGAAAAACCTGAATTTTAAGACAAACATACCATATTAAATACATATTGGTACCAAGCCATGACAGGACATATAACTAGGAAACTCTAATAAACTATTTGGTTACTTTTCAGATTCAAAATGGACAAGATGTCCCTGACTCATACAAAGTCAAGGAATACTTGACTAAAGAAAGCAGGAAATAAAGGCTAGTATGAAATTTGCTTTTATTTTAATGTGATAGACTCTTGCAGAAGCAAGAATCTTCTGGCTTCTAACACACTGTCAGAGGTGACAAAATGGAGCTAAGTGGCAAACTGTTGAGGTTCCTCTTTTCTTGTGAAACTTTAGCTACAGCTCAAATATAAAATCCCATGGTTTTTTAAACCATGCTTCTTTCTCCAGCTGTGGTTTGATATGAATTTTGATGCAGAGTGGCAACCCTCTGTATCTTCCAGCATCAATTTAAAAATTTATTCAACAATTCTTTCAAGCATGCCAAAGGTGATCACTTTTTTGAACTGTATGTTCAATTGAGTAAAAGTTAAAAAATGGTTTTAGACAGACAAAAGAAGCCTCATGAACCATGTGAAAATTGATTCCTGATGTACAAAGGGAACTTCATTACAATTGCAATTCATGACTGGTACAAATGGATTCCCTGAGTAGCCTGAGGCAGAGAGATACACATTTTAGATATGTGACCCACTAGACCAAAAAATACCCCAAATATAACAACAAAAAACAAGTGCTACAGCTGAAGCAGCTGTATTAGGTAAAAAGATGCATTTCAATAGCAATTATACTTAACTTTAGATTTATATGATTATTAATGAGAATGCCTACTAATATATCCTAACAACCTGTGTAACATTTAGACATCTTGGATACCAGTGGGAAGGATCAGTCGTTGCACTGTTAATTAATATATATTTCAGCTATTACATTGCTGAGCTATAAGCTAATGCTATTTCAAGCCAAGCAGAAACATTTGGATATCATATTGAATTGATCAGCAGAAATATAAACAACCTGACAAGTGCAAGCCAAAGAAATCAAAAAGAAAAATCTTCAAGTTAGCTCCTCAGACTACTCCTTCTTCCCCACCAAAAATATAGCAAGTCTTAGACACTTACCAAAAAGTGATTTGCTCTGTCTTTTGCCCTGATATAAAATAAACTATTTGGAAACTACTGCTGACAGACAATTGTCTATGTCATGATTTAGTTAATTTAGTTGACATAAAGTTAATTCATGCAACCATTGGTCATTAACACTCACTGTACACCTAATGCTGGAAGTAATACTAACCAAAATTTAGTAGTAATACTACTAAAAGCAGTAGCCAGCTTTCTCTCACTTTCAGTTTCTTGTCTGATCTAAAATTACAGGTAAACATATACACTTACTACATCTTCCTCAACACACACATGCACAAAACAACAAAGAAAAAGAAACAACACAAAGAAGAATTCTGGTTTGGTTTTTGGTTTTTTTATGTGTACCTGTAGCTGCAGTAGAATTGTTCATGGTAAAAGGTCTGTTACTGACACCAGAAGAAGCTTGTCAGGACCACTCTAAGAAATAAAAGAAAGATTACTCGTAGAAGCTGTTACAGAGGAAGCTCAATATAAAAGTGCAACAATTCCCTTTACTTACTCTTCCCCAGAACATGCCCTGCCTATACACATCATTCACAACTGCCAGGTACTTATTTTTCAGGAAAAAAAATGCCAACAACATAACTTTTTCCCATTTCTCAAGAAATTAGCAAATTCAGCTGTGTTACACACCATATTTAAATCTATCCCACTACAGTTCACTTTTAAAAAGACCAAGAATAAAAAATGTTTAAGAAAAGACATGAGCTGGCTGCAGGCTCTGGGTCTGCAATACAACACTTCCACAAACACACAGCCACACAGGTAAAGCTTGCATTTGCAACAGGACACAGGGGACCTTGAGTAAAACTAATTTGAGATATATTTAAACATACCCATGGCACATTAGGGAAAAAAAAAAAAACAACTGGTAAAAAACCTACTGGTTTTCAGTACATTTTTTAAAAATACATATGACTTACTATCAAATTCTTAGGACAAAGATCAAAGTATTTGCTTAAGAGTGTTAACAATTTGAGGGTCTAACTACTGACAGAAAAGAGTTTGAGTACTACAGACTCTTCATTCAAAAATCAGCATCTAGCTCCAGTTACATCTGTTTACTTATTAAGACTGCTGTACTAGTTCCAACCAAGCATCAGCTTCAAAATGTCAACAAGAAACAAGGTACCACAACACCTCTGAAAGGCAGTTAAGTTTCCTGAAACTTTCACCACACTCTTCCATTAAAGTGTTTTAATGAAAAATAGAGATCAGCATCCTACAAGATATGGAATAAGTTGATCCAAACAGCTTCTAATCACTTTGGTGGAAAGAGAACTTCCTATTGCCCTTGGTCCAGTATTCTCACATGCGCATGAACTGTTTATCTTGCATCAAGAGTGCCCAAGAGTTTTCCTATGAGATTAATCAATTCTCCAGCCTGCCAGCATTCTAAGCCGAGTCAGATTAGTTATTCAGCTGAAAGAGAGGTTGAGAAGTGGCAGGATCCACTGCAAAGAAAGAGTAAGGATAAGCCATCATGCTGGCTTGCACGGGCTGCAAAAACACTGCTCAGAGTACCAGCTTATATGGGGTCTGTCCTTAAAGGAGCAATTAGGTTCTCTTCATCCTTGTTAATCATGTGTTCCTGCTGCTTTAGTGTGGGAAAGTCATTCACAACAGAAGACTGTGACTAGGCTAGGGTGCTTAAAAACCTTTTCAGCCAAATTTAGCTGCTATGAAGGAGCACAGGTGTTAATGCAGGATGGAAGAAAACATGCGTGTGTTCATTTCTCTCCAGCAACAGTAGAGACTTATTTAAACCACAAACCTGCAGCTTTACACTATATTTAAATACAATATCTAATTGTGGAAAACAGCAAAGTAATTTTTACATTAAGAAAACTAATCTGTATTTTAAAGAAATCTCAATTAAATGGTTACTAGATGTCATGCACGTCACACTGCACTTGCACAGATACTAGAATGTAATTAACATGCAATACTGATATTAATTTTCACCTATTAGCAGTACATTTAGTCCATTAGCATTCAGGTATTGCACCTAAAGAGCATATTTTGATTGTAAAATGCATTTCATGCTAATTAAACAAAAGCTGTATGTGCAGATGTAGTAGAAAATATTAATGATGGTCCTTTTTTACAACAAACCTTTTTATTTACTGGAGGGCAGGAAGGAAAACTGCTACTGATGCACCTCTTGTTGTGGGGGCTTTAATTTAGTTTTTAACTTAGCATTTATTCAACAAAAGAAATCTCTGCCTATTTCCTGAAGGCTGTGAAAAAACATGGTGTATTACCATGTCCAACATGTATTCTTATAATTTCATATTTAATTTTATATACACTGGTATTAAAAAAAAATCTCAGACATTTCCAGCCTCTTCCATTTTTAGTACACACACAAAACCCCACAATTCAGATGGCTGTGGTGACCTGTGTTACAGCTTTCTGTGTATCTGTATCTGTAAAACAGAAGCTGCAGCTCACTGCAGTACACAATGACCTGCTGCTCCAGAACACGGGACTATAAACCAGCTTCAACAGGAGAAAAAATTAAACCAAAATTACAACCTTCATCCATGACATGTGCCTGTACATAAAACTGGCACATCAGTCAGTCACTATATCCTAAGACAGTTCTCTAGATTTTGCCATTACACTGACAACCGTTAAGCCACTACAGCAGCCAAAACACAAAGGAACTCTTTAAACCCCAAGGTCATCACCCATGCATCTGTTTTACTTGGCTTAGATAAAAGATCAACACAGCTTTGGGCTTCTTACAATACAGGGAACCATCATAATTTCAAATGCATAATTGTCTTCATATCTTCAGCCTGATACGAGGAGTATTTTAAAATAGATATACTTTTAGCTATGTTTGCATTAAAAAACAAAACAAAAGAATTAAACACTAAATCAAGACACTGTAGAATAATTGGCCTGGCCTAGGCTTGTTAACTCTGGACCCCTGACTACAAAACTTAGTTTCTTACAGAGGAATTTAGAATCTTACCTGAAGATTTTGGTTACGCTTTTTGTTATTATCTGAATGCTCCACTGAAACACTACTCCAATTTTTAACTTTTTGTATGAATACTAAATTATATACTAAATTATATACCCATATAATTACAGCACATGTATTAACTATACCATGCCCCTTGGAAATATCTACTATATGAAAACTGCTAGGAATGCCACTGTTTCTGCAGGTGGCTGACCAAGGTATTTTTCAAGTACAAGAATACTAAAGAGATGCTTTTCATCATCTCCTTATTTAGCCAGCTTATAAATTATAAGACTTCTCACTCATTGACTGAAAGCAAAAACAAAGTAAATGCAAAAACGTTCTAGAAGATTGCAAAGATAAATTGACACCATGGCAGTCGCTCAAGTTGAAATACAAAATGTGTATGTTTGAGATATTCTGGATTAATGAAAAAGATGACATTTACTTTTTCAGTGTTTCCCAACTCTGCTTATACAGAATACACAAAGAAAATACAAAACTTCAGTCTGTAAAGACCTTTTGTTCAATCTCTTTTCTCTCCCACACAGAGGTGAAAGAGATATTATTAAAATACTTTGTAACCTCAGAGAGCCGCTTGCTCCAGCTCCCTCGGAGGCCACATAGTGGGAGTGGACAGGCAGGCAGGAGCAGTAAGCATGCTGCCTAACCCTTTCCTGATAAACACTTCTTCCAGCACAAAGCCTACCTCACTGAAAGCAGCACCCGCCTTCTGAGTGCCAGGACTGTACCAATTACAGAGTGAATATTCTGTCTTTCAGACTGTGGTAAATGAGGTAAATGGAATGGAAAACAAGGACAGCTACCAAACCAAGGCTGCAACATCCTCCTCTATTCCTGCACTCATTCCATCATTCCCAACACATTAATCATCTCCTAACATCTTAAGACTCCTTTTTTTACACCATAAGACTTTCCACCTCTCCTACTTCAAGGCAGCATTTTTGCATTTTTGGGGGATTATTACTTGGCGACCAGTAAGGCAAGAGCAATAGAATAGCTACAGCTAAGTTATTCCTTGTATCATTGAATTGGAACTCAAAACCAGCTGCTTAGAAAGCTTAGTTTGCTTTTGGACATTCCTATAAAAACAGGTAACATCTATAGCACAGAGCAAACAGTCCAGTAAAAGGCCACAACAAAGTGTGGCACTCAGTGATAGGTTACTGACACAAAGTGTTCTTCTGTACCTACAAGACCAATTTCCCTGAATAAATTAGGTATATTACACAGCTGACAAGGCAGCAGGTGTCTGTCTTGAAGATACTTCAGCTATTCTATGATTTTTAAAATTCTGACAGTAATTCATGCTAATGATTCTGCAATTCCAGGATAAAACTCACGGCATTCACAGCTAAAACATAAAGCAAACATGTGAAAGTCATCAACTCTAGGTTTCTAAAATCTTTGTGAGTCCCATATAGTTGGAAACAGAAGGGTAAGTCTAGTACTGCAAAATTCTGCTTTAGAACATGTTCACGTGTTAAAACTATGGCAGATATCTATTTAGCTTTACTTCTGGAATCCCTGAGTCCTATAAACAATCTTTTAATTTTTTGAAAAGCTGTAAGTAACATCCTTATTACCCTCCCCTCAGCTTTTAAATGCAGTATTTTCTTCCTCTCTTATTGTCCAGAAGTCACAAATTCTTCAGTACAGTTCAATTATTTATAAATGAGATAGTTCCAGATGGTTTTCCTAGAATTGAGCTAGTCATCTTTCTATGCTATTATTTTTAAGTCAACAATAAGGAAGAATAAGATCATAGGTTTAATTACGACAAAAGAGCATGCGCCATTTTAAGGGAAAATAATTCTTTCAAAAAGGACCTCTCTCCATTTATGTAAATTAAAACTGTACATTTTTGTACAAGATTCTGCATGGCAAAACAAATTAATTACTTGAAATTTGCCCCCAAAGGACAAACTTCAAGCTATACCAGTGATAAAACATAGTTATATTTAAACTAGCAGTTCTACTGCATACTTTATTAATTTTATAGAATCTGACTGTGAAAACAAAAGCTAAAGGTCATGAGAAGAGTGAAAATTTCCATTATCGTCCACTTCTGCAGCATCTCTAGATAATTGCTATATTCATTTACTCTTTCTTTCTCTTTCATGTTTGCAAAGGAGATGCAGCATCTACTTCCAAAATGGGGATTTAATGTGAAGTACAATGCTGTTGGCACCAAAATAAAAAGACTTCAAGGAAAGCAGAGCCAAACTACGGGAAACTTCAAAACCATATATTTGTATTGAAAAATAAACTGACCTTACATAGATGAACCCTACCATTTCAGTAAGCAGAAGAAGGGAATTAAAGGCAATGATCACAAATAAGCAAGCCTGTTGCAGTGTATAAGCATGGATTTGTAAATGGTTCATCTCTCTCCCCTGACACCCCCTATCCCACCCCCTGGTGGTATCACCCTGGTTGATCCTCTCCTATTTGGCAAAGTGTCCAGGTGCCACCCTTCCCATTGTGGTGTAAAGTGCCCTTGGCCTTGACCACGCCCCCCTACCTTCCCCATTGGATACAGACCACCCTGGTTCAGGTTTCACCCAAAGTGACATAAAGAGGTCCAAAGCCATTCTGATTCATTCTGCCTTCCATCCCCATGGAATAAACACCTTCCTAAACCACAGCAGAATCCGCTCTTCATTTACCAAGCCTCAGACCACGTGGCGCCTAGAGATTGAACCCCCACGAACTATCAAGTGGAGCAGGGCTGAGAAACTTCTGCTAGCCGGAGCAGAAAGCCCTCAGCTCCACAACAACGCTTATACACTGCAACACAAGCCTCCTTTCCTCCACTAGAAACCACCTCGCAAACTCAAGCTCAAGCTCCTCACCTCCAGTCACCCCAGGAGCACAGTCTTAGAACCGATAGCTGCTCTTCTGTAGGCCTGAATGCTCACTGGCTCTGCCAGCAGCACATATTCCTCCGCTGCCTCTGTTGTCAACTACCGAAGTTCCTCCTGTACTGGTAACAAGGTACTGCACACTTTCAAAGAGTTACGTAACAGTAACTAAAATGTTAAGAGAAAAACATCATGCACTTTGTATTTATGCTAGATACAGGGCAAGAACATAAGGAAATAACATTTTTCTCTTGAAGATGCAAAATATGAAAAAGCATCCTTGAGTATGTAATTATCAAGAGCTGTAAAATTAAGAGTGACAACCTTAGTTTTTTAATAAATATAAAATATGCATTTTCATTCTTAAAGTCAGAAATACCTCTACTTAATGTGAAGGCTTTAAGCTCATCCAAAGTGACAATAAGCCATATACCACTTTGAATATTCCAGAGATCCAGCGGCTTCATAACACAGAGGCGGAGCTTTCTGTGAAACTGTCATCAAAGATGTGATCATCACTCATGTACAATTTCCAATAATATTGTTTTCTGACAGTGTAAGTACAAACTTTATTAAAAACATAGACTAATGTCTATGCTTCCTAACTAGCTTAAGCCTTAAATATCTGAAGATTAAGTTTTCCTCAGGAGTTAATTCAGGTTTTCTGTGAAGAAAATTTATTTAAGTTACTGCAATATATTCCTTTCACATATATATCTTTTTTCAAATTACCATTAGATTACTCAACACAATCCTTAATAAAAGTCCTCATTCTAATTCTTAATAAGCAAGTGAATATAGGAACATATCTGTAAATAAACACTATATAGAATGAAGGGCTGTGGAGATGAAGATACTTGGCTTTAAATTTAAAGGTTTTTTATTTAAAGTCACAGGCCACACTGTGTAGAGTTTTGCATAGTTTTATACTTTACTATGCACAAGTCATGTTCTAAACATCCAGGATCCCAAATAAACCAACAGTAAGCTGTCTCTCTTGAAATTGGTCAGAAGAAAATTTATACAGCCTTATAAAGTACCATACCTGGACAATCTGGTTTATAGTTTATTATTAAAGGTTAAAATCAAGAAAGAAACAGAACAAAATCAAGACACTAATGCCGAACATGGTAATGGCAAAACCCAGGAGGGGTTTAAACAAAAGAACTAGTGTGTGTGAAACCCTATAAAACAGATTATTCTGTTTAAATCAACTGCTAAGAGATCTGTAACAACACTTAGACTATGTAATCACTTGTATGAAAAAAAAAAATGAAAAAAAGATTGAAAGATGTTAGCAAATTATGCAAAGGTAATGGTAAACAGCTTAAAGAAAGAAACACTGCAATAAAAGTAAGAATGTGATGAATTGCGGATTATTTTCTTTCTTCTTGCAAAGGAAATAGTTTAACTTGCACAGCATGAAGAAAGAGAAAGAAAAGAACTAGCTGGATCACAACAGCAGTCAAAATTTCTAGAAAATTGCTATCTGAAGCATCCCTTTTAGAATTCGTTTTTATCTTTAGTTGCTTCTGAAAACAGAAAAAGTCCAGGATACGGTGTTTATCAGCAGCTCTACCTTGCAGCATAAGAGACATCTACTTTTGTTACTTTGATTCCAATTGTTTTACAGAACTAAATATGCACAGCTTAGTTTAAGAAAATAATACTAAAGGGGGAGGAAACTCACTTCTCAAGTATTCAAAAACTATCCTAGATTCATAGGAAGATACCAGAAAGATTTGATTCTTAACTGATCATTTAACTTAAAAGCATGAAACTACTTAATCTAACTTGAAAAACTTCAGAGCCTTAGAAATAATTTTTAAAAAAATCTTTCCAGTTTCAACTTAACTGTGACACTCTAAAGACACATGTTCTTGACTGTATGGGTTTTACCTATTAAATTTTCTGCTTCACAATTAAAGATTTCATCCAAAAGAGAAGAATTTTTACTTTTTTCTAAAAGGAAAATTCATATGCACAAAGAATCATTTAAATCCAGGACTATTTAAAGCTCTAAGAAATTGCACACATAAAGTAAAGAAGTTGGAAAGTAATAAAAGTCTGTTTGATGATGCGTATCACATAAATTATGAGTTGAAAAAGGTCTTGTTCTAGAAGGTGAAAGATTTGCCTCAAGATCAACAATAGATTCAATATTTCTATTCACAAGTTGAATTTTTAATTTCTCCTCAATGCTTTCTGGGAGAGTAGTGTTGTATGCAAGGAAAACGCGGTCACACCTATGAACCCCACAGTTCTCGTCCTTTCTGTCTCATGCGTATTTGGTTTCCTCTCTGCTTCCTTAGCAATGTTTCATATCAGTTACTCGCTCTAAGAAATGCTCTCATGCAGTCGTCTATGTTTCTTGGGCCCAACTTCATTTCATCTTTTAGAAAAATCAGTAATAAACTAGCCCCTGTAAGGATCATCCTTTAGATGAAATCTTCCATATTAATACACTACTTGCAAAAATGAGGGGAAGTCATAATCTCAGCCTGTTGGCAGACTCAGGAGACAGCACAGCAGCAATAAACCCCTATTTTTGTTCACATTCTCCCCACATCCAGAAAACATGCATCTTTCGTTGAAATTAATGCTTCATCTTTTCAGTATACATGGAAAGGACAACTTCTTCGCCTTGCACATTCCTTCAGCTAAATATTACATCAGTCATACAACATGAACTTTTCCCTTCAGTTTTACTTCACAGTGATGTATCCTCTAATATTCTTAATTTCCTCCACCTCTCAATCAAACACACAAGTTAGTAGGTAAAAAAATTATTTTTCCCTCATTAGAGTATACTGTGAAGTGATTTAACAGTAAAACACAACCAGCTATGCAAGAAATATTACTCTGAGAAGAAAACCTACAAAGCAAATACAACTCCTGCATTTTGTCAATAATTAAATCCATGCACCTTCTGTGCTTTACAAAATACTGGTTATTAAACAAGTTACCACCTTTGGAAAGCCTACAGTTTTAAATTTCACCATTTGGTTGAAAATTGAATGACTATCACTTTTCAGTCTAGGACAGTTCAAATCTAGTCTTTGGATTGCAAGCTTTGAGAACCCTGGACCCTGCTGACACACTGCTTTTTGTGTGTGTGTGTGTGTGTGTTCCGAGTTGCTCTCCCTATATTTTAAGGTACAGACTGAAATGGCAGCCAGTACCCTGATAAATAGCTCCTCTGAGAGAACATAACATCTTTCACAACACACTAGGCTACATTTGTTACACACATGCACTAAAAATATCAATTTTGTACACAAAATAGATGAACTCTATGTGTCCAAAATAAAGTTCACAAAAATAAAAAAAAAATATCTAATTAATTATCATGTTGTTACTTAAGTATTCTACACCAAAGACTGCATTTATTGTCTAATCCTCAGCCCTAAAGAGTGTAATCATTATATACCAAAAACAAGCTATATAGAGCAGAGGCTACAGATGAACAGTATAGACAGAGTGCCCTTTTTATTTACATAGAAGTCCCACTACTGTACATACATATAAATATACACACATACAGCTGAAACTTATTTTATGTAATGGCAAGAAAAAAATTACCATGAGCAAACTGATTTCCCTACAGACAGCACATTATGGAGCATTGCAGGAAAGATTCAGCAATGAAGAGTTATTTTTGAGTTACTTTCACACTTTTAAAGCACTTAATTTTACTTCCATTCATTTGTTTTCTATTTTAGAAAAACACTGTACATTTACAAGCAGTGTTGTACAAAGTAGAAGAAAATTATTTAGAATCTTCTGTGACAGAATTTCAAACCAATGACAATTAAGACAACTCAACTACCAGGGTTTTTTACACAACGTTTCTAGCACTGACAGAAATCAAATGAAAGATGAGCATATCACCTATTTTTGAGTTCAAGAAGTTTCCTCCACAGAAACTAAGTTCTGCTCTACAGCTTTCACCATATCCAAGGCCATATACTGTGCACCGAATAACTTCACATTAATTACTTCAACACTGATTGTGTTTTGGGAAAGGACAGATAACTGAGATGAAGGGAAAGAAACAGACGTGAAGTTCGAGTAGTTTTCCTGATAACGCAAGACCAGAACAAACAGCTAGTATACATGGAGCAAAGAAAGACAAATTAGAGACTAGAAAATAGAAACAGATGAACTGACAAATCAAAAGAGTAAGAAAAAGAATTCAGTATCATGTGTAATAAAATGAGGAAGTAAACTAGCAAAAAACCTACAGAAATAGGAAAAAATAGAGAAACAAAGTCCTAATTAAGCTGAGCACAATCAGGAAGACAAAGAAGGCCTAAAAATACCAGGAGGGATTATATGTATTTCATTAATTAAACTACATCACCTCTTACTGTTACAAGTCAATAAAATACTTGGATGCAATATTCTTTTCATTTTCATTGGGTTTTGGGATCCCTGCACCATCGTGCATTTCATGCTGACTGCCAAACAGTATTTGCTTTTAGCATAGAAAACACTATGGTTACAAGCCTGAAGACATACAGAATCATAGAATCCTTTAGGTTGGAAAAGACCTTTAAGATAGGAGAGTCTGTACCTCAAAGTGTTGAAGCATAATTTACACAATCAAATGCAGCTCTTGACTGGCAACACTCTGGGCATGTGCAAAAATGTGTCTTGAATTTTTGCTTTAAAAACTTTTGTCTTTCCAAAGCACTGCAGTCTAGGAATCACCTAGTAAGCTGGATCAAAAGCTGGAGCAATACTCTAAAAATTTTGTCACGCCCTTCTTATGTGCCACTTCAGTTGTATCTACCATGCAACCTACAGACAAGAAATTACCACTCTCCAATTTTGCTATAGAGTCTGGTCCCACTCAAAGCACATGATTTGATTTGATTTCTGCCTATATGTAAACTGGTTTTGGATCATCCTCATTCCCGTGATTAATGCAATCCACCTTCCAAGAAAACAGTAATGTCTCACTTAAATGTTAAGATCCTAATAGACAGCACTGAGCCTACCATACACTTGTGTGAAGTATGCACATTTCCACAGAGTGTACATATGTAAACACAATTCTGATTTCTTTGCCTCTACTACTCACTGTGCAGAAAGAATGATTTATCTTCTCCTTGACTTTAAATGCCATTGCAATACACCGTGTCTTTTAACGAATAAGAATGGCAACAAGTTAAATTACTAGTAGTTCAGTGTGATTAAGGAAGTTAATTGCAAAGATAATGGTTGGTTTACTGAATCATATGAGCATTTATTCCATTGGATTTCACAAGAAACTCAGGGCGTGGTTTCCTGGTCAGTTTAAGCTGATCCAAGGCTGCAGCGAGCAAAGGCAGTTGTGTCATTCCTCACCCTCGTGCTTTCACAGTTCTCACTGCAGTGGCTAACAACTGCAAGGAAGCATGGTATCAGAATAATTTATTTTACCATGCAGTTCACATATGACAATTGCTACACTATGAAGGAGGTGAAAAAATGCACTGTTGAGGATGGTGCTGCTCTTTTGGCAGCAGACCTGAGTGGGAACAACTTCAGCCAAAAGGGAAACAACAAGAGCAGGAAAGAGTGGTATCAAGAGGAGTAGACAAAATACTTTTTCACATACCCACTTTGCAAAGTGTGCCAAAAATGCTGCCTCTAACTCCAATGTAAAACTCGCGTCCACAGACCTGAAGAAATAGGCACAATTTTCACATGCTGAAATGAGAAAAGAAAAAGGAAAAAATGTCTCTTAAATCCAGTCTTTCATTAAAAATATGCAGCATCAAATGAAACTAAAAGTACAAAATATATACAATAGTCAAGAGCAGGAAAACCTAAAGCAAGAGTGCAATTACATGCAACTGTTAATGGGTGCAAAAGAATTAAGAACTGTACCTTGAAACACCAGCTGCAGGCATAATTTTATGATATAACTAACTCTCATCCCATTGTTTAATCAGGATATCCTTTAAAAGAAAGTTGACAAACATACACTTGTGCTTATCACTTAACACAGGATTAGTTCAGCAGAAAACCTGAAAATACTCCCTGGTAGAACCCAAATCAACTGCTTATCTCCCCACATAAGGTGCACAAAGCAGATTAATTTTCTTTACTACAGATCAAATCAAATGAACAGCAACTTGATAACTGCTAGGGAAACAAGGGAAGTTATTTATATTTTGCTATTTTCATGTTTCTGATTGTGATAGATGATTTCCATTTCTGATTATATCAGATACTAGTGCAAACAAGATCAGGGAGTGAACAGCAAGCTCAGACGAAGAGACAACTTCATTCATACTAGGCTATACTACAGGTTTTCCACAAGCACATAATTTAAAGTGGGTTAAAAACAGGTATTTATGAAGCAACTACAGGGAAAAGTAAACTATGTAAGTCTATGTAAATATAATTTAAAAAAAAAAAACCACAAACAAGAAAAAAATGCCTCTGAGCCAGAAATCTGTGGATAATAATAAGGAAGTGGTTGATAACTGTTTAAAAGTTTGAGCATTATCTTCTAGAATTGCGAAGTCTTGTTACCTGAAGATTTAATCTGGTACCAGAATTACTGAATTTAATTTAAAAATAAAATACAGCTGCTGTGTTTAGTGCTGTTCCTGAGTTTCCCTCTTACTAACCCATATGGAGGCCACTAGCCTCAACTATAAACACCTATAGTCCTACATACATATCTGGGCTGCTTTTGACAGCCAATGAGAAATTACAGTTCACACCATTCTGGTTTCTTTGAATTTTATCATTTTAACTTGAGTCACATTTTCCTGCTAACATAACAAGCTTAAATAAAGAGCCAATTTCTTTGCCATAAAACCGGAATTCTCTACAGCTTTCTTGAGAAGTTTTCTGATCCAAATAAAAATTATTTCTCTGTGTTTACTTTTACATATTCTCACCCTCATTAAATATAAGGTTTGGATCTAAATGAACCTCAGCACTCCACAGAAAGAAACTGATGCCTCTATTTCATTTCTGTATTAAAGCGGCAAGGAAATGTAATTTTTCTTCTTTTACTTTTCTTCTTTTTTCTGATTAAATGCCCATGAAAATAAAAAGTCACAAGACAGCTTATGAAAAATTTTGTTTTACTGTAAGTTTACTAGGGCAGTTTTAATCAACATCTATCTTAACAGCTTGCATTTTCAACTAACAGTTTGGAGATCAACCAATGACATTCAATTCTCCGAAGGTATTTAGCATCTAACAAAAAAGAACACCCCCAAATCACCCCAAAAACCCAAGGTCTTCCTGAAGTGTCTTAGCATCTGAGAGCATACTCAAACTTGCAGTTATCACCAACCACCTGTATCTTCACTGTAAAAATATAAAGGCTCTATTTCAGAAAATTTCTTTAAAAACACTCATTTGATTCACCATTAATATGACTATAGTCTTTGTTTTATTGTGCTTAATAAAACCTTTAAAATTTTTTTTAAAAAATACTTGGGAAAAGAGACTTATCATACTAGTTGTATGACAGCATAGGAATCATACACCCACATTAGATAGCAATTCTACAACTAAAAAAAGCCCCCTATACTCTCAAATAGAACAAAGGAAAAACAAAAAAAAATTACAAGCTTCTCCATAAGCATATTTGACAGATTAATAAAAAAGATTCTCACTCCAGTGAGAACTTTCTTAATTTTCTCTTGAAATTTTGCAACACAGAATTTCAAAGCAAATATGAAAAAATGCTGCTCATAGCAGAATTATTCAGTACATTTTTAAAATTAAATTCTTCAAAAACATACTACTTAAGACTATTAGCTGTCTGATTAATCAGCATTTATGCAAGACTGTTCTCATCAACATGTCTCCCTATAAAGGCTTCTACTACAACACAGTAGATATAAAAAGCATCAGGACGTTTTTTGAATCACAAGGGAAAAAAGAAGCCTTCTTAACCTCTGTATCAGAATACCTAGATTTTAAGAACAGTAAAGGTTTTACATGTCACTGAGAGGCAGGATGCAAGTTTAAGTTAGGTCTATGTCTTTGCATGAAGTTGGAAGTGCTGACTTCAGTGAACATTTCTATTTTCACCTGTGCATATGGTTAAGATGGAAAAAAAATAAATATTAGGCATAGTTAGTTTTCTGGGACAGTTGAATTTCCCACCATGACCAAACTTCCCAGACTCTGGATTTTGAAATATCAATAGGTATAGAAAAAATATCAGCAATCATATTTTCACTGAAAAACAGAGAGGGAAGTTTGCGGTACACATAATGAACTTGGGTTTAATACTTAGTTTCAAGTTGAGAAACTTTATCAAGACATACAGTCAGCCACCATCACATTATCCCAGCAATGGGAGCACAATACTTCAGACTCGTTAAAAATATTTTTATCTTCTGAGGACGAGAATGCTGTAGAAATTTCATCCCTGTAACAATCTGCTGCATAATTAAGGCTTTCAGTAAGGTCTATAAAAATGCATTACATGAATAATCATTCTGATTATTGATTAACCCTGCAGAATAGATGTCAATCGGTTCGCTTCCACATATGCACTTCCACCAGGGACCAGCGACAAGGGAAACCATCAGCGGCTCCACAGTTTTCTCTGCTACAGACAAACACCATCCCCCCGACGTGGGGTACTAAACTTTAACTACCACGTAAAACCGCAAATATCCAAAAACTCATCGCGACCCACCGCTAAGAAACCCCCGCACCAAAAAGGATTTTTTTACCACCTTAACAGGGGTAACTCCGTAACAAAGTTTAAAAACCGGGCAAGCGCAGGCCCTGATCGGCGGCCGCCACCTCCGCCCCGCGGAGCGGCGCTTCCCGGCGCATCCCGGCCCCCAGCCGGGCGCGGGGCCACGGCCCCCGCGGGGCGGGAACCCGGCCCTAGCTCCGGCCGTGGGGAAAACGCGACTCCGG
>VWYP01019183.1:24275-40303 GCA_013400435.1 Pycnonotus jocosus
CCCGGAGCGGAGCGCGGCGCAGGCGCACCGACGGCCCGCGCCCCCCGCCTCCCCCTCCGTGGCGCCTGCGCAGTGAGGCGGTCCCGCCGCTGTGGGGCGCAGTGGTCGTGTGTCGGGGCCTCGCCCCCCTATGCCGATGAACACGGCGTCGATCATTCCGCTTAAGATCACGTAAGCCGGAAAAGACTCCGAGGTGATCGAATCCAACCGGTGACCCAACACCATGTCAACTAGAACACGGCACTACGTCCAGTCCTTCGTTAAACACCTCCAGGGACGGTGACTCTACTACTTCCCTTTAATCACCCATTCTGTGAAAAAATTCCTCCTAATGTCCTCCCCTGGCACATCTTGAAGCCATTTCCTCTTCTCGTGTCTCTGGTTGCCTGGAAGAAGAGACCAACCCCTACCTGTCTACACCCTCCTTTCAGGCAGTTGTAGAGAGTGATAAGGTCTCCCCTGAGCCTCCTTTTCTTAAAGCTAAACAATTCCAGCTCCCTCAGCCACTCTTCATAATGCTTGTGCTCCAAACCTTTCCTCAGTTATGTTTTCCTTCTCTGGGTTCTCTCCAGAATCCCAATGTCTTTCCTGCTCAGAAGTGAGAGCAGAACTTGAGGCACAGTCTCACCAGTCCCTAGTACAGGCGGATGGTCACTGTCCAGGTCCTCTTGGCCACACTATTGCCAGTACAAGCCAGGATTACATTGTCCAATTCACTCCTCTCCCAGCCTGTAGCGCTGCAAGGTTCAGGACAGCAGCCAGAAATCAGGGAGTTTGCTCTCCCTTGAGGGCCCTGGTGTCCCCCTGCGCATTGGGCCTACGGCGCATCTGGGGAAGCCAGGACAGAGGGAGGAAGCCAGCTACTCACCTGACGGAGTGCAGGTACCAGCCCCAACCTGGAATGCTGGCCGTGCCGTCTCTCCGCGTGGCACAGCCTCAGTGCCGGCTGTTGCGCTGTTAAAAGGTGGTCAGTCCCTGTCCATGTTCCAGCTGGGTTTGTAAACTGGCTGAGCCATATAAGTCTCTCAGTTAAGGAGACTTCCCTGCCTGATCAGGAGCCAGTCTGGCAGTCACTCTTGTGCCACCTGAGCTGGGGCCCTCACACAGTCACACCAGATTCCCTCACCATCTTGACCCCAGATTTCCTGTAGCAGAGTTTCAGACGTCCACATCCTCTGGGTGCAATAACTAAACAACAAAATGACAGTTCAAGCTGGTGCCTCCAATATCCATAGGTGGGAGAGTAGACAGATATCTGGTCCCCTGACTGGTGAGTAGAGTGTGAAGCTGAGGGAAGGCAAGGTCCAGTGACCTACTCATGGCCGTGTGCAGTTCACGTGAGCTGCGTCTACATCCTGCTCCGTAGAAGTGGGCACCCAAGGGCAGGAGAAATAACTGGTAACACATCTGCATTTCATGTAATTGCAAGGAATTGGGTTTCTCTGGTTATGTCCTGCGTTGAGTGGACTTCCCTGAGCTAACTCCTTTTCTGGGCTATGTTGTTAAAGTGTAGCCTCAATCAAATGGATAGCAGTCACAGTACAATCCTTGAATGTCCTGTGAGTCGGATAGAGTTCACTCCTAAGGATATGGAAGTATCTAGAAGTTTGCTTTTCTCTTCCCCCACAAACTGCAGGAACTAGGCAAATCACCATGATAAAGAAGTACTTTGGGAAGTAGTTGTTTCAAAAAAATGAATTATAGTCTTAACATAAGGCTCAAAAATAAATTTTAGACATAACAGCAGACTCAGAAATGATTATGCTTGAACCAATTATTATGAGAAAAAAAAAGGGAAAATATAGATATATCTATTTTAGACATGCTAATATGAGAACATACATACACACATATGAGAATATACTAATATATGCAATATTTCCCGTGTATTGGAATATATTTTTCCCTGTTAGTAATTGAATTTTTATACATATATAAATCTAAAAATTAAAACATTTTGAATCCTTTGAAGGAACTTTTCTTTAGAGGTCAGATTGTGAAAAATTACATACAGTTTCATCCCTCAGCACACATGTTTCTTGTTACAAGTTAAATATACAATGTAATTTAAAAATACTGTAAGGTTTCTCCTGTAATTGCTCTGTACACTGTAAAAATAGAAAGAAGTGTGTTTTGCCAGTAATCTAGACTTTGCTGCCATTGAAGAATGCTTTTAAATTAACTTTCAACTGCAACTCACAAAGCCAATAGGAATTTTGATAGATTGTTATAATAGAAAAAGAAAACAAATCCTTTGTGATAGGGCTTGTGAGCTGGTTGCTAACATAAGAAGGGAACAACATAAAGGAAGAAAATTTGGATCATTCCCTTCCTGGGAGGCAAGGAGTGAAGGGGAGAGAGAGACGTAAAGATAATGTGAGGGAAAACACTTCTAGGAAGCACACTTGGACTTTGGGAGTTATATTCCTACTTTATCTTTCACTGTTTTAGTAGTTTTTTGTTTGTTTGGAGTTTGGAGGTTTTGTTCATTTGTGGTTTTGTTTGTTTTTAATTGTTTCACTTATTCTATTTATTATTTTCTGCTCACTTCTCTGATTGGTTATGTCCGTTGCTTTCTCTCTTTTTCTCATTAATTTAAACTGTATTCTTCCTGATCTATGTCAAATTCATGGTTTCTGCAACTTTAGGAAAGTCTGTGAAGTTGTGCTGTCTATAAATTAGGCGTGATTGTGTTGAACGAATGTGTTGTTTCCAGCTGCCTCTTTTATATGGACACATAAACTGAATTATGGTCTTTAAGAGGTATATAGTGTAATTTAATTAAATAGAACTTCAAGGAAGAACAGAGATCTGTATGCACAGATCCAATTATAGCATCAGAGCCTGGATGCATGATATTTTGTCTGCTCAGCGTACAAATACGAGTAGACAGATGCAATTAGTCAACCTGGTCTATTTTAAACAAACTATGTATATCTAGTTATAGCAACACTGTATTTTACTAAAAATTACTTGACTTTGATGTTATTCTAGCAACTTAAAAGAAACTAACACCAACCGTATTTTTCTCTTATTGATATTGTTGTTGTCCATATCATTAACACTTGCTTACACTATGAAAATGAAACAAAAACAAATTACCTGTTTTCTGTTTTGGAATTGTAATTACAATTCCATGGTTTTGAGTGTTTATAACATAAATCAGCATTTGGCATCTAAAAGGTCTTCTAAACTGCTCTCCAGTCAGTGAGGGCCTATTATCCATTTTATGTAGCACCTATTAACTCGATAATTTGATACATTGTTGTTTTTCAGGTAACTCTCCTACTAAAACTCCAGTTCTTTGTAACATGTTATGTTTATGTAACCAGAGACATTGTATTTCTGAGAATACTATACAGTGCCACTTCTAGTAGGAACTTCTTTGTTTAGTTTCGTGGAAAAAAACCCTAAGAGATTTCTTAGCAGGGTAGTCATTGACTAGGCCATTTAACTTTGCTCCAGCCTGACAACACAAGGCTTTGAACTAGAGACTGTAGCTCAAGAAATAACAGTCCTGATTAAACCTTGTAATTCACTGCAATTTTACCAGCTCAACTGTTGTGGTGCAATGAAATACAAAGTCACTCAACAAACTGGATTAAAAAAGGTAACTTCCTCCAGCTTTTTGCTTAGGATTAGTACAGTGGTGTAGCAGAGCAGACATCTGTAAAGAGCAGCCATGGACTGCCATGGTCCAGCCTCTCTCACTTTTAGCGTGCACTATGTACAGGCTGGCAACTTCTGGTAGAGTATGGCTGCTCCACTAAACTGCTCACTGCACTGAGAGTCAGAAATATAAGCTGCATCTTTGACTCTGCTGATCACTTCTGGAGAGAAATGAAAGTAGATGCTCTCTCCAACTAAACTAGTTCCTTTAAGGGAACCAGTCAAAGTGACAATTACATATTATGGTTTACCATGCTGTGTCTTCCATTAAGGGACCTGATGTATTGCAGAAAACTGGATGCAAATTTTAGCAGAATTTTACTGGCAGTAAAGGGAGAAATTGTTTTGTTAAGCAATTAAAGTTGTATTTATCAAAACCCTGAGTTTTGTTTAGACGAAAATCACTGTGTGGCTGTGGTTCAGTAGCAGCACTTTTTTTTTTGCCTTTTTTTTTTCTTTTTTTTTAATAGTAATAAATTTGGGAAATTTCTGTTCAGGTAAGTATGAGAATGTGTTAAAATATATGTGCTCTTGCTATAGTCATGCATTAAGTTACCTTTAAAGAATTTAGCTACACTGTTTCACTATAAAGTCTTTAATAACCTCACACGAGGAAAATGTGGTTTTTAGTTAGGACTCACCTACCATTTCAGACCATGTTTTATCTCCTGATTTCAATGCAGAAGCATTCTAAGATCACAGTAAACCTAAAAAGCACTTGTTGGCAAATGGCAACAAATCAATATATTTCTGTCTCATGAATGTACAAACTAAATTACCAGTGTTGGAAACAACCTAGCTAACCTGTTAATTATATCCAGTTCAGTTCAGTCCAGAGCTGGCAGGATCTTTGGATGCTTTCAAAGATGGTGAAAGATAGGTGAGAACAACAAAAGGCTTTGGCAGAGTTTGGATTTCAAAAGTCTTGAAATGGTGTGTAATATTTAGGAATGGCAGAAATTGAAAGATATTATGATTGTGCCTGTTGATATAAAATTTTAAATTGTTACCGCACCTTAAAGGAAAACACTGATGCAAAGTGTAGGATGTAAAATCATGCTCCAAAATTAGTATTTGTGCATAGAACTGACAGAATCTGTAAAATTTGGAACATACAGCCCCCACCCCCACTGAGGTAAATAAATTTTGTTTTTAAAATAAATATTTGGTATTGGCCAGTTCAGAGGGAACCCAGAATATCACCCCAAATCCATATTTAATCTCAAGGGTAGCTATTTGAATCATGGAGCTGAGGATCAGGAGACAAAAGACAGGCACAGAGCAAGAGAGGTACTTGCTGTTTCAGCTCTCAGCATAACCATTTTTCAATGCTGATAAGACAGTACCAAACGCTTCCTGTTGTAACTGGCTGGTTTGAGACACCCTTTGTCCTTGAGACCAAGAAAGTCGAAAAATGTAATAGGGGTCTCATCAGTGAGTATGGCAGCAAAGATCTAATTCTTAGTCCTTTTCATTGCCCTTCTCCCAGGATCCAATCAGTACCAATCTTGGCTATATATATAACACATCACTAATGAGGTGGCTATTCTGAAAAAAAATTCATATCAAAATTTCTGATATGTTCTCACTCTAATTCATAGTATGGACTTGGAGATGGTCAGGGAGTATTTTATCTTGTTTCCCATTGCATTTTTATTATGCTGAATTGAGTTACTCACTACTGCCATTTACAAACATGTTAGATGTTACTCGATGTGACAGATCGGAGAATCATTTAAGGACTGTTATTAAGGAAGCCTCCCAGAGGCAGAAGTTACAGTCCTATTTGGAAGGAGAAGTGGGACTCTATTAGGAGGCAACTGTCTTTTCATCATGGGAAGATCAGGTAGCAGCAGGAAGAGCCTGTTTCCCAAAAGAACGTTTGAGGAGAGCAGCCAGGCAGTGATCTTGGCTACACAGTGCTGTCCCCTGGCACCAGAGGCGAGTGGATCCAAACAATAATTCAGGCACGGTAGGGGCAAGTGCACCTATGAAGTAGCTAAGTAGAGGTTGAAGGCACAGACATGAGGTTAAATGGAGGCTCCAGTCAGAAGGTTTAGATGGAGGTTCTGGGAGAGGCAACCAAAGTGTATTTGTCATCAAGGTTCCTGACAGAGACATACTGGGCATGGGCTCTCCTGTTAACTATGTTTATTTCAAAGGCAGAAAGAAGATGGGATATCAAGATGAAGAGAGACCAGAAGGTTTTCATCTTCACTAGTGGTAAAGGGCTGTTTGGAAGAAAACTAATGGTCAGAGTTTCCTTTCAGCAGGATGTCTGTTGGAAAAGCAGACATCGCTTTTGCATGAAGAAATATTCCTTCTTTTTTTCCCGTGATGGGACACAGAGTAGTGATAGCATCTTCTATTGAAAGACATTCCGCCCTCAAGCCTTCTGGATAACATCAAAGCACTCTGTCTCATGTTTTTGTCACTCGATTTTTTCCACAGATGGAAGTGGCTTCTTTGCAATTTTTGCTTTCTATTTTAATGGTACGTACAGTTATGATATAGCTAATGTGGCTGGTGAGATTAATGTGGCTAATTATTACATCTTCAGGATGTAATAATTTTGATAATGAAACTGTGAATGTTGGAGATCATTTGGCCTAGAATTTTGTAGCTGACTTGCTTGTTGACTGAAGAGAAACACTTATCTTGTCTATTTTCACCATCTCTTTTTTTGGACACAGACTAATTTATTGTACTTACATCTTGACATTCTGTGACATAGATTTCTGGTACCGCTTCTCTTCTGTGAAACTCTATAAGTTTTCTCAATTCTTATTCAACTGAGGCTACTGCTGTGCCTAATAATGGAAAAATTATCACATCTTTTCTGTAAAGGAGCTTTTGCACTTCATTATGTGAACAGCACCACATGGGTATAACAGATTTGTTATCTCCTTCATGTGCCTTCTTGCTACATCTTGACATAACACCTGTGTAATAAATTTGTTAGCACCTTCAGGTGCCTTTCTTTTACAGCTTGACATAACAATATCCTCCAGTGGTAAGCTTTGTTTGTTTGTAGCCTATTTGGAAGTGTCAGGAAAACAGCAGAGCTTCCAAGATGGCCAGTTAGCTGATAACTGTTGTAGTGGAGTATCATTATCACACAGCACCTTTTTTTTTCTCCCTGAAGAATTTTCTTGACATACTTCCAGTGTTATAGATGAGTTTGTGGTAGCAAGTTTCATTAATGGACCAAATTTCCTATCAGTGCATGGCTCTAGCAATTGAAGCAGATCTTTATTCTATGTGTCTAGCATACTTTTTTTTTTTTCTTTTCCAAATATTCAAAGAATCTATTTTTGTAAGTAATTGCCAATTTTAATTTTCTTAGTATTCATATTGTCCCATACAGGCTTTGAGTAATTTGAAAGAATATCATGTTTATACAACTTGTTATTTCTATACATCTGTCATTAGTTAGTTGTCCCTTAGGATGTTCCAATGTGATTTTAAAGTTCATTCTCACATTATACTTAGCAAATTACTGTTTCTAGCTCCACAGGCTTTTTTTCACAAACAGATACAGAAGCACGGTCTCACATGAACTTTGTAAATAGCTAAGTGTCACAGCAGACTCCTCCTGTGTGAGGAGTTTTTGCCAGGGAAACAACTGCTATATGTTTAATTTCTGGACATCTGGAATAAGGATCATTTGTAACTACACAGTGTTACTTGTATGTATTTCTTGACTACAGTTAACAATTCTATTCCACAGCTCTTTGGAATTACTTGGTACCAAAGAATTTGCAGAGTTTGAACTCAAGTTTGCTCATGTGTTTTGGTCATATGTGGTCACAAACAGGTCATGGTTGGCATGTGGGCGACTTCTGCAGATTAATCTCTCTACTTGCAGTCCCATGGATCTAAATAATATATAGTTCCTAAACCATGCCGTTTATGCCAAAACTTCTTAAGCTGCAGCATAGTATCTCTTTGTGTCTTTTATTAGGTCATGGTTTAAATGCCTAGAAAAGTGCTGAAGGTCTGAGAACAAATCTGGTAATTTTGTGCTTGGTCTTATGCCTCTTCCACTAGAAGATCTTTTAATTGCTGCTGGTACCAGTGTGTACCCTAGACTTAAACTTAGGCTTTCTTTTATACACCAAATTGTTCATAGACACCCCTGAATGATCTTTTGATAAGCCCCATCCTTTCTGCTCTGGGAATCTACATCTGCCTATGTGAAGATGTGTTTCCATTCACAATTCTCTTCTGCTTTTTTACTAACTGTCAGGTGAAAAAGAAAATTGCAAAATGAACATGAGAAGTGGAGTTCTCTTGCCTTTTAGGCTGAACTAGAAAATAATATGAAAAAGGTGCCCTTAGTTTTGTTCAAGGAGGCTGATTCTGCCAGCTCACATTAGTGCCATCTTACAATCACTTGACCTAGTAGCACTAAAGAAAAGGTGATAATCTAGCAGAAGATGAAGTGAGTGTGGGGAATAGGAGCTGACCAATAGAGATTTGGCACAGATTTTAGAAGAATGCTTTTCCCCTCTCTTTTTTCTTTCTTAATGACTCATTTTTCTCACGTACTTCTAAAGAATGACCAATCAACTTTGTGTATGACTGTACTTGAACACAGGTGGGAGAAGATGCTCATTTGGGGAAGTTGGGTATCTCTGATAATGCTATAAAAAGGTGGTGAACGTCTGTCAAAATCATAATTTGCAAGAGTTAAAACAGTTCTATTAATGACTGCATTGTTTGTCTGCTCTTTCATGTACACCCAGCCTCTTGCTTCTCCTTGGGTTGCCCATTCTTCAGGGCAGGAATACTCACACACTCTGTTTGCCCAGCAACTGGCTCACAGGACTGAGTCTTTAACATATTACAGAAAAGCAACAGGAGAGAATAGAATAGAATAGAATAGAATAGAATAGAACAGAACAGAACTCTTTGGAAGGAACCTATGAAGATCATCCTGTCAAACTGCCTGGCCCCTCCATGGCTCACCATGAAGTTAAAGCATTTTGTTATGGCATTGTCCAAATGCCTCTTGCTTGGGGAATCTACCATCTCTTTGGGAAGCCTGTTTGACTGGACAAGACAGGCTAGTGAAAGAATCCACCATGCTCCTAGCAGACTTTTATTTTTGCTCCTTCTGGAGAAATGTCTGACAACTGAGAAACTTGGTCAAGCAGTTGCAGTACATAGTCTCTTTGTATGTTTCTTGCAGCATTTTTAAGTGTTCCTCCTTTTGGAATACCTGGTAATATTTATTCCCGATTGTTTTCAAGTACAAATATCCTTTGACCACAGTATGAAGAATTGAGATTTAGAGGATGTGCCTTATTTCAGTTATAATATATTGGGATATCAAGAGCCTTTTACAGTCTGAAGGAATAAAAAATGTAGTATAAGAGAGTGGCCTACAGTACTTAGCTATAAATACAACTTAAATTTATATAATGCACTGGATGGCATTCATTGTAATCTGACTTATGGTAAGGGCAGTACTTTAAGAACCAGAGCCTAATTCTGAAAGGGTTTTGTACTGAGATCCAAGGACTTAATTCAGTCTGTATGAGATACCGGATCAAAGTTGCAAAGAGTTAATTTCTGAGCTGGGGACGCTGGGCTAAATCCTTAAGTGTGTTTATATTTCTACTTCTGATTTCAAACTGTGTTTTCAGAACTTGCAAAATAAAATGTGGTCAGTTTTACTAATAGCAATGATTTTTGAGAAGGCTTGAAAGGGCATTGTATCAGAAAGAAGTTCATAAGTTTTTCTTGTATTATTGTTGTAGAAGTGACCAAGAGGTACTTGGCAGCAGTGGGCAGGGAAAATGGCTAAAACCAGGGTATCATAGTTGTAAACTCAGAGAGACAGAGAAAAAATATTTATCTTACTTTCTCATGTTCAGGAGGGAACACCTGAAGATGTATCTTGATAAACTCCAGCCAGAAGTCATAACATTAAAGAAAATACTTAAGAGCTGTTTTAACAATAATACTATTTTGAAGAATATTAAACACTAATACATGGGATTTTGAGAGAATCCTTATGGCTGTAACTTATTCAGTTCATATTTGTGAGTATTTTAAAATTTAAATGCAGTAAGTCTACATATTCAGACCTTTGTGCATGCAAGAATAGTCATAGATACGTTCAGGGTAACTCCTGTGAGCCTGGAGCAGATTCACTGTTCATCTGAAGTCAGTTATTTCTTATTACCTTGCTATTTGTTTAAATCCCCGGTAGAGTTGCATGCACACGTGCTCACCACAGACAAGCAAACAAACAAGCAGACAAACAAACCCTTGTTTAAAAGTGAGTGTTTTCAAACAATGCACACTTAGGGTCAAGTCCAGTTTTCCTAATGTTCAGTCAGTATTACTGAACCCAGTGGGACCTCCAGCACGTGTTACATGAACAACACTGAACATGTAGCTGACCTGTTTCTTTGCCTATGAAATTGTGTCCTTCCAAGATGATCAGAGTGTCACAATGGTCTGTGCTTCACCTCACTGTAGACTTCAGAACAAAATCAGGCCTGATGCGTAGTAAGCACCCTTGTTAACTCCTGTTGGCATAACCTTGAGTGAGAACAAGACCTGGAGTGTTTTGTGCTATCACAAATTGTTACTTTTTTTGTCAAACCCTTGCCAAATTCCCAGAAGTGAGCTGGACCAGTCTCAATGGTTCCATGGGACAGAGCACTATAGATGGGTACACATGTCTTTGCCAGATGCATTTACAAAGAAATTGTTCAGGGTGTTTCCAACACTAGTACTGTTTTGGAGTTTTTTTAAAGAGTTCATAAGGATGCCATGAATAAAACTATTTCAGGTCAGTTATCAGTATGAAAAGTAATAGCACATTCAAATCTCCTGCTGCTTTGACAGAGTTGCTCTGTGGTGATCTCCAGCATGACACTGAGGGCATGGTCAGACATTCATTCTTACACTCCAAAAGTCATACTGGTGGAAAGATGGAAGAGAGGGAACTTCTGTTTCACAACTGCCCTCCAGCCATCCCTTTTCCTTTCCATTCAATATAAAGCTGCATGTCTGCATCTCATAAGCAAAGAAATGGTAAGAAAAGAGAGAAACTGAGGTTTCTTTAATCTGGGTGGTAGATCTCTCTGTAGGTTCAAAGCCTAAGCTGGGCTCCAAGACACAAGCTTTAAATGTGGTAGCATTTGGGGTCAGAAGTTGTTGAGGGTATCATGGCACAAGAGAAATGTTATTCAACCTTGAAATATTTAACTACACACTAAGCAAGGGAAATAATAATTTGTGAAGGTCTGAAGTGTATTTCACCTACTCAAGTAACAGATGTTCTGTCTTGAAAGATCTGCAAAACAGTAAACCATGGACAGAAATGCTGCAATACACTACCTCCTTCACAGATGATAAATATTGTAGAAAGTAACCTATAAAATTGAAGAGTCTTATCCTGGTTACAGCACAACAGAGTAGGGTGCACACTTTAGGCTCTGAAGTATTTCTCAGGTATTTAAAGACATGTTCAACCTCTAGTATGCTCTTTAACAGTGCAGTGCATATGGGCACTTATAACATGCCAACGTAAACCTTGCTGCAGCTAATTTCTGTAAACACTTGTACAAGACAGCAGCAACAGTCCTGATGACTATTACTCATAATTAAGCACATTTGAATGAAGATATTATTTGAAGCTGCAAGCCTTCTGTTAAAGCTTGGGGAATCTGCTTTTAATATATGGTACCTTGATTTTTGTTTAAAATTTCTTTTTCCAAAGAGACACTATTTCTCAACCTTTGTTGAATACTCACTTTTTCCCAAGATTTAGGTCCTTCTCCTATGGACATAGTAAAGCTGGTGTGATTAATGATCATTGGTACTTTATAAAATTCCTATCCTGTGCTAGAAATGTGGCTCATTTTCTCATATAGCTGGCTTGAAAGAAGTGGGGGAAAAGGTCTGTCTTGTGGAGTTCACAATACAGATAGATAAAATATGGCAGAGGAAGATGCATAGGAATAATTGCCCAGAGTGACACAGCTGAGCTGGAACTGAAACCTAGTGGTGTCCTTTGCTGTCTTGCATGCCAGCTTTGCTTAGACTCACTGAAATGAAGTACCCCATTTTTACCTGCTTTGAAATGTCTTTCTTGGTACATCCTTCATAAAGAAGTGCATGGTTATATCACAGCGGAAGTAGGCTGGTGTTTTTCACCGCACAGAAATGCCTCTTTTGCTGCATTCTTTGCCCATCCTGTAGTTAAGATCCATAGTTATGAGAACACCAGCTAAATGGAACTTTCTGAAGAAAATTACAATGGGAACACTAGATGGCTCACAACGTGTTTAAACAATATATAATTTCATCTGCATAAATGGCTACTCACAGTCTGATGCTTCAGACTGCATTAAAATAGGATACATTTATTAAGAGCCCATATGGTTCAATGCCCTACAAATAATTTTGGTAGAAATAAGAGTGTCTTGTTTTCAAAGATACTGGGAAATGGAAACAGTGAGTTTTGTGCTTGGCACAGGTGATCTGCCCATCTGCAGTTAGCCTCAGCATATCAAATGAAGGAAGAATGTAGCAGGAGTCTTTTCAATTAATCTTCATGTTTACATTGGCCCTTCGGTTCTTTGTATGCTCAAGTATATGAATGTACAAAGGGGAGGCTGCCCCTTAGTTAATATGTTAGGTAGTGAGATTTTTGTCAGCCTAGCCTTTATGCTAGTTGTACTCACTGATAATTTATTACAGACTTATTAAAAACTTCACTTTGAAGAAGGTAATGACTTTATTTCAGCTTTTTGTTTTGGTTTTCTGTGGGCTTGGCTTTCTCAAAAACAATTTTAAGATCTGCATCAGCAAATCAAGCAGATTTCAAACAGAAATGAGAAATTACATGTGGACACTTGGCTTAGTCACAAGTTTTTCTAGCCAACTACATTTAGTTGTGCAAATGTTACAATCAGTGTTCCCCATATATCAACTTATTTTGAATTATGTTACTATGAAGACTATAGCATAACTATTCCTTCTATGCTTTTCCCTTGGTTTTCTGTATATTACATGCATAAACTAAAACATGCAGAATTCAAAAAGCAAATACAGTGCATTGTCCTCACTGCTGCTGCAATGTGGAAATGTAGTCAAAATATAAATAGCCTGATCATGAGATTGTCTATTATTTTGGTGTGCTCAACACTGAAAATCTTTCACTGCCATGAATGATATAGATTAAGGAATCTGGAAAGATTACTTACCCCTGTAGCTGAACACAGCTAAACTAAACACAGCCAGTAGCTGTACTGGCAAAACAATTAAACAATCTTTTGCCACTATACAAAATTAGGTAACAGAGATTAACAAAAGGTTTATCATTGAAATGTTTTGCTTGCAAGAAAGACAAGAAGCTTGCTTTTAGTTGCATCAGAATTGCCTTTACAAAGAGAACCACTGCACACTACTTTATAAAAAACTTTTCAGCTACAGTCCCATTTCAGCTGCTTTGTCTTCGCACTGTGATATCACAGTAAAACTCCACAGAGTTGTTGGCATAAGACTGGTAATAAAAATCTGTTGATTCCTGTTGACTATCACAAAATATGTGCTGGAAAATAACAAGTTAACTGTTTCTATAGAACACATATTCACTAGCAGAAAATTGTGGAAGAGGTCTGTAAGCACACCATATTGATTACCTGAGGAGAAGGGAAATGCACTGTTATAAAAAAGAAGGAGCCAGCTTATTTGCTTTCTTAGACAATTTTTAGCAACCCAGTGTGGGTGGAAAGAAGGGAATTCTTGTTCTTAGAAGAATGCAATTCAGCTTCCAGTGAGCTGTAAGGAAGAACACTGCACCAAAAGAAGTTTAGGGTCATTGTAATGGTTTTCACTTCTCTTTTTGAAGCAAAAGCAATGAAGTCAGTATGGCTTTGCTGAAAAGCAGATCACAATTGACAAATTTAGTGGCCTACTACCATGGAGTTGTGGGTGAAGGAAGAGTGATTGACATCATCCACCTTGGACTTGTGCAAAGCATTTTACACTCTTCCACATGAGAACTCTGAGCTGGAGTTGATGGATGTAACACTTGATGGATGAGGAACTGGTTGCATGGCTGCATTCAAAGTGTTGTGATCACTGGCTCAGTGTCTGAGTGGAGACCAGTGATGAGTAGTGCTCCTCAGAGATGGGCATTGGTCTCTTTTTCAATGACACAGCCAGCGCACCCTCAACAAGTTTGCTGATGACACTGAGCTGTGTGGTACAGTCAACATGGTGGAGAGAAAGGGTTGCCATCCAGAGGGACTGGATAGACTTGAGAGAAAGGCCTATGCAATCATCATAAACTTCAACAAAGTCAAGTGCAAGGTGCTGCACCTCGGTTGGGGAAATACTAAGCACAAACACAGACTGGACCAAGAATGGACTGAAAACAGCCCTGAGGAGAAGGACTTGAGGTAGATGAGAGACTGGACATGACCCAGCAATGTGTGCTGGCAGACCATAAACCAGCTATATCCTGAGCTACATCCAAAGCAGCGTGGCCAGCAGAGAGAGGGAGGAGATTCTGCCTCTCTGCTCTGTTCTGGTGAAGCCCCACCTGGAGTGCTGCACCAATCTCTGGGTCCTCAGCATAAGGGCATTGACCTGTTGGAATGAGTCCAGAAGAGAACCACGAAAATGAGCAGGGGCTGGAGCACTTCTTTTACAAAGACAGACGGAGAGGGTTGGGGTTTTTCAACCTGGAGATGAGAAAGCTCCAGGGAGAAATTACAGCACCTTCCAGTACCTAAAGCACCTGTAAAAAGGCCAGAGAGAGACTTTTGACAAGGGCATGTAGTGACAGGACAAGAATGAATGGCTTCAAGTGTAAAGAGGGTAATCTTAGGTTAGATACTAGGAAGGAATTCTTTNACCACGAAAATGAGCAGGGGCTGGAGCACTTCTTTTACAAAGACAGACGGAGAGGGTTGGGGTTTTTCAACCTGGAGATGAGAAAGCTCCAGGGAGAAATTACAGCACCTTCCAGTACCTAAAGCACCTGTAAAAAGGCCAGAGAGAGACTTTTGACAAGGGCATGTAGTGACAGGACAAGAATGAATGGCTTCAAGTGTAAAGAGGGTAATCTTAGGTTAGATACTAGGAAGGAATTCTTTACTGTGGGGGTGGGAGGCACTGAAACTGAGGAAGCTGTGGATGCTGCATCCCTGGAAGTGTTATGATCCAGATTGGATGAGGCTGTGAGCAATTTGCTTTAGCAGAAATTGTTTCTGCTCATGGCAGGGGTGTTGGAACTAGAAAGTGTTTAAGGTCGCTTCCAAACAAAAATATTCTATGATTCCACGTGTCTAGAAATACTAAGAAAACTCACCATCAGCTTCTTTGTGCATGTAGAACTGAGGTGCTCTGAAGGGTTTAGGTGTGAACCTGAGGGTTTGTTTTCTAGTGTTCTTGTAAACAGCTTCTTTAGACTAGAAGCGGGAAACAGAGGAGCTTGGACATGGCCATGGACAGAGAGCTGAACTTCAGAATCCAAATCTCAATACAAGATTATGCAAAAACTAAACAGTAGTTGAGGGAGGATGTACAGAAACCTGAAGTTGAAGAGGTCCCAGGTAAGAGGCTGGAAGGTGATGCTGACTGAAGATTCAGGAGCGCAATTCCTTACCAGCAAAGTGGTGAACAGCTAATTCGGGGTGCTGCCAGGTACTATCACAGGACATAGTTGTCAATTCCCAGCTCACAGCTAGGTCCCTGTGGTCAGACTTTCAGGCCTGCACAGTGTCTGATGGAAATAAATGCACAGACCGAGGCAGTCTTTTCTTGTAATAAAACCCACTGAAGCTAGTGGGTACAGATTCTCTTTGGCTTAATGAGAAGTAATATCTTATAATCTTGTGTCAGTTAGGTAACAAAGAAAACTGTTTCACCAGCTTCTCCTGAGCTTGGAATTGTGTTGCATTTTGTCCCCTTGTTTTAGATTAGTTTTAAAATACATTATGTCTGTTTGTAGACTGATTTTTTCTCAATGCAATCGCATATAGAAACTGCAGTTTTGTATCATCCTTTTGTGTAATGTTTTGGTTTTATTTTAATAGACTTAATTACCAATATTTCTGTTAAGTTCTTTGATTCAGTCCTGATCCTGCATATGGGAATACGCTTAGCTTATATTCCTCATGCTCCAATAAATATTTGTTCATCAAGAATATCATAAACCTAAGTCATTGTTCCAACCATTAGCATCACAGATTTCTTCATTGACTGCATTTCACTGTGACTTATTATTAACTAACTTGATGTCAAAAATAAATCATGTAGATTATTTTTGACAGCCCTGCTAGTATTTGATATTATTTCACTGTGGTAGGGCTGTTCTTATGTTT
>VWYP01019183.1:47640-72378 GCA_013400435.1 Pycnonotus jocosus
TTTTTTTAAATCCAAGTGGTAAAAAGTGATCTTTAACTTCCTGTTGTAGGTAAAAATTCTCTAGGTCTGACATGTTTTTAAGTGACTGCTTTTTAAGGATGAAGTTATTATGTCCGTGCTGTCTAGAGTAGATATAGGCAATAGGGTGATTATTTTCACTGATGGCTGGGTGAAGTCAGCGGAAACCCCTGCACAGCGGGGTTTTACCTGCGATGTCTTGTTTCCCGAAATACTCCAGCGACCGCCTCATCCTTACTACTCACACGCACCCCCGTGTGGTCAAGTTCTGCGTCGTTCCTTCCTGCTCCCGGTTTCCTACAGGACGTCAGTGAGAACAGAATCGTCTGGCTAGTCATCGTGCCCTCCTCAGCGGACCTTCACAGAGTCATGGGATATTCTGAGTTGGAAAGGATCCACAAGGATCATCGAGTCCAGCTCTTAAGTGAATGGGCCGCGGCTGAACACACGACTTCAGCGTTATTAGCGCCACTCTCTAATCCACCCAGCCGGTGTTTCCGGCCCTCCCTCAGCTTCCACACATTTTCCAGAGCAGCAGCTCCCTCCTCAAAGCCAACTGCAATGATCTTTGGGGAATGAAAACAATAAAATTAAACAGTAAGCATCGCTCACCACACGTGCTTCATTTTTTCAGGCTGGCAGTGAGACTCATAGGTTTCATAAACTTCACTGACTTGCACAGCATGACTGAATTAGATGGAAGAATATGAAAAAGAGGCGCTTGCCCGTTGGCACTGAAGTCATGCTTTAAACAGAAAACCCAGACAAGGAGACCTTAAAGAGATACTGATTTAAAAATTCCCTAGAGAAGACAGAAAGTCCTTATCAAAGGTGAATTACTGACACAGAGTCTCATTTGGCAAGGGAAGCTATTTCATGTAAAGGTAGTCTTGTGCACTTTATTTGCAAGCACAGTGGTCTTTCCATACCTCACCATACTGCACCACGACATGCCATGCCACACCATGCCCATAACCATTGCCACGCCATACCACACCGCACCACACCATATATTCTTCATTCATGCCATGAAGAGGAAAACTGCTTCAATGACAGTAAAAGCTCTAATGAGGTTGACTGCAGTTTCGATTTTACAGCTCTTTAGCCTTCTATCAGTTTCTGAAGCTGTCAGACATTGCTATTGAACTTCATTTCTCTCAATCATCAATTCCTGTCAACCAGCTCAAAGTTTAGACTATGGAATGTATAGGAAGATGTTTCCATTGCAGCAAGATCACAGAAACAAATTTTTAAGGATTCAAAAATTGTTTAGAATTTATAATGAAATACCTGGCAGTGGAAAATGTGGTTCTTAACTAGATAATGAATTCTGACAGAATTCTATGCTTTTAGCTGTCCTTATCTTAACTCAGGATATTTGCTATTCCACATTTTTATTTGCACACTAATAATCAGAGGACATGTGCAATCAAGCCAGCTGTTTCTGAGGAAAAAACCCCTGAGCTTGACACCAATCATCCCAATGTAACATGATATCTGAGTCAGCGGCACGGTTAAGTGAGGCACCATGGGCACTGCTGCAGATTAGAGGTCTTTGGGAGAAACACACCCAGCTGAACATCAGAGGAAGTTCTCAAGGGCAGCAGGAGGCAAGGAGATGTTTCCAGAAGGACAGAGGATATCCTACAGATAGACATGCTTTATCCAAATAGTTTGATTTGTCCATTTGAGTAAATTCTTATATTACTAGCTGTAAAGACTTTGCTGACTTCAGATAAATCAGAACCACAAACTGAAGAAGTTATAACATATAATATAGCATATATTATAATATAGCATATAATATTATATGATATGTGATATGATATGATATATATTATATATGAATATAATATAATATAATATAATAAATATAATATATGTCAGTGTTAGTTTTGAAGGCATATACATTCATAGTACACCTTCTNAACAAAGTTGCAGAGTTCATTTGGATTAACTTGAAGAAAAAAGACGTAATTTGCCTGGTTGCATATCCCATTCTGGTTCATAGAAGAAACACACAGTTTTATAGCAACACGGATGAGCTACAGGTACCCTTGTGGGTTGGAAAACACAGGAAGAGAATAGGAATGCTTCAGCTGGCAGTGGAGGGGGGAGGGGGGTTCTGTTTGTAGTTTGCCTGTCACCTTAAACATAGAGTAAGGATCTTAAATAGAAAAATCATGGAGTACAGAAGTGGCACATGAGAACATCAACCCTTCCTCTAAGTGCCTGTCTTTTGTGTCATTTGCTCTGTATAGATCAGAAGATCCCAGATCATGGTCTCCTGGACAACCTTCACAACTCCACAGATGACTTTCTCTGAGCCCGCAAATGCACTTTCCATCATAGAAAGGTCCTTGTAATGCCCTGAAGTAACATTGCAGGGGCACCTGATAGTGGTGCTTTGTGCTGCCTTCTCTAAGCCTCCTCATGTTTTTGCCTCTACCCAATGTGATGTGCCAATTAGGGCTGAAAAATCTGCATTTGCCCGTCTGTGAAGTGTGTTACTCCCCTTTGTGAGAGCCGTGTTGGGGATGCACATGCAGAGCACTAGTGGTCATAGACAGTGAGGAGTGGCTGATAATGATACAAGCCTGGACTAATGTGGCTAGACTTTGATGTGATTAACCAGATCATGCATAGCCAGATCAAAGGTAATCTCCTATCAGGTAGCTTAAAAAACGATTTGAGCTGGCAGATTTGTACTTCTTCCTCTATTCTGAACACTTGCATAAATTAAGGATAATCAAGTACCTTGGACTGTTCCAGGAAAGCCTGGAGTATGTTGTACAGGCAAAAAAGGAAAAAAAAAGACAATCTTAGAGCACACACAGTGCTAATGCTGGAGCAAAATGTTAAACCAAAATAAGGCCACAAGCAAGGGTAGAGAGATGAGTTATTTGAGTAATGAGTACAGCTAGATTTCAAACTTTTTTTAATTAAATAAATGGAATTCTGACTAAATAGAACCGTCATTTTGGGAGTTTCTCTAAGTTGGAACAAATGCAAATGCTTGATATTCTAACTAGTCTATTGCCTGTGCCTATGTCACTGCTAAAAAGACATCCTAGAAAGAAACATTACCATAAATCCTGATGAACTAGTAAATTAAATGTGCTAGTATGTAAGGTCCTGTAATTTAGTCATGAAACTGCCTTGTTTTTCCCATTTTGGTAACAGATATAAAATTTTACATGTCCATATGCAGTACAAGTCAATGATATTTTCATCCTTGTGAGCTCAAAATGTGATCTTGCTGTGTTAAACAGACTGTGAGGGAGTGGTAGCAAATAATGCTGTTCCCCAGGAAATAGCTCTTCCCCAGGAAATGCTCTGGAGGTAGATGCTTGGTTGTTTAAAACATTGATAAAAGAAATGTATTGCCATTTGCAAATTCCAGTTCTAAAAAACCCTGCAATCTTCTATAATTCAGTTCAAAGTCCTGATACTGAACAAACAAGTATTGTGCCAGGCACTTGATATCTTAATTTCCTGCCACTGAATGATCTCGGCCACAGTCATTGTAGAGGGGCTAACATGAGTCACTAAAAGCACATGTACTATCCCTGGAGTGGCTCTTGCAGTGCTAGTGGAATTGAATAGAATTCCGCTGTCTCCAGAGTACCTGGAAGCCTGTACATAGTCTTAAATTAGTAGAAATGTTTCCAGTTAAATGAGTTTATGTAAGTTTATACCATAAACCAAAAGGTCTCTCAGAAAAGAAATTAAGTAACTGAAGTTTTAGTACAGTCCAGAGACAGTTGGTTCAATGGCAAGGTGAGAGGAGGCCAAAACCTAGTATTCCCCAAAGACAGATTCCTAAACAGTGTGAGACAGGTAGTGAAGATTTTCCCAAGAGTTAATGGAACTGAGTCAGAGGAAGCATATAAACACATACATTACACACTACTCAAAGGACAGNACCTCCTTCTGCACGGCTGCATTTCCTCCCGCCCTCCGCGGCTGCAGCCCGGCCAGCCCCGGCTGAGGGCCGGCAGCGAGGCGCAGCTGGCGGGGGCAGGCACCGGCAGAGCGCGCTGAGCGCAGGGGCAGCGGGCACGGCCGGGCAGGCGTCGCTGCAACGCGGCACGGCGGCCTTGCGCAAGGTAAACTCAAAATTAAAGGAGTAGTTCCCGAAAGAGAAGGGCGCTCCACGCTCTCCCACGAGTAGCTGTGGGATCAGGAGCTAGCTCCAGCCAGAGATGCTCCAGCCAGAATGCTGCACCATCGGAGGGAAGGGCATTTGGGAGAGCAGAGAGCAGAGGAGTGTCCTCCCCCCTGCCCCCCAGGACCGTGGGGTTTCTGCAGTGTTAGAGAACAGAGCACAGGACTTCTTAACAGCAGCCAGCAGTATGTATGCATTATCACCATCACCTGAGATGTTTGGTCTACTCCAGAAGACTGGCTTCTAGTGCTGGATCGTCTTTCCTTCCCATCGCATGTACAGCCTTTGCTTCCATGTCCTGGTGCATGCCAGCATTTCTTCAACTGCCAGATCTCAGTAGACTGACAGTAATCTGGGGTCAGCAGTCCAGCAGTCAGGGACTGAGTAGTGACCAACTCAAGACACCACAATAGAGGTAGCAAGCAGACACTGAGCAGTGGAGCCTGAAGCTTTTGGGCACAGCCTCTGGGACTGGTGACATTGGTAGGTAGTTAGGGCAGACAGACCTCATGGAGCCTCGGGCTGACGCTGTGCTGGTGGCTCAGTTGTGTGCAGCTGCTGAGCACACTCCAGTGTGTGGCCTGGAGTGGACACATTGCAGCCCACTGGCGCTGTCCCTTAGCTAGAGCCGTGCTACCATAATGCCCAACATGAGATAAGCCTCTTCCTCTCTCTCTCCTGCCTTCAGCACCCGCAGCCCCTCGTGCTGAGTGAGAAAGGAACCTATCTTATTGTTTTTCAGGATGCCAGAGACTGCAGGGAAATGGTGAATTAGTTTTATACCAGAATTCAAGTGCCTTACCTCACCAATATCTGCAAGTATCTGAAGGGAGGGTGCCAAGAGTATAGATCCACCCTCTTCTCAGTGATATCAAGCAATAGGCCAAGAGGCAGTGGGCAAAACTGATGAACAGGAATTTCCACTCAAATATGAGAAAGAACTTGTTTACTTTGTGGTTGAGTGCAGTGGAACAGGCTGCCCAAAGAAGTTGCGGAGACTCCTGCACTGGAGATATTCAAGAACCATCTGGACTCAATCCTGTGCAATGTGCTTTAGGACAACGCTGCTTGAGCAGGAGGATGGACCAGATGACCCAATGTGGTCCCTTCCAAACTGACCCATTCTGTGATTCTGCGAACTGTGATGAAAGCAATACAGATGTGGCCTTCTCAATGCAGGTCATAAGCAATTTTAAACAAGCAAAGTCTTTAAAAAGTTGTAAACTTTTGGGCTCCTAAGTTAATTAAGAAATAAATCCCAAGTCTTGCAACTTCTCAGCTTGCTCAGAAGAGTGAATGATCCAGATGCTGGGCAGGGTTTTTTTTTTTGGCCACCATGAATAAACATTTTAAGAGGTTGGTCCATCTGGCTTTGCAGATGCTGTCACATTAAGTGGCAGGCCATGTGTGCACTTGGGCACTTACAAAGTGGAGGCATGCATCATTTACCAGTGTGCTTAAATCTCTACCAACCAAACAGAAGGAAGGGGAAACAAATGGCTGCAAGGATGTAGGGGCGTATGGGAAGAGAGAGAGCACATTAGCATGCATATGTGTGAATGTACCTCTGCATAAGAAAACCTGCTTATCACTTGGTATAGATGTGCAGCCTAACTCAGTGCAATACAGAGTTCTGAGAACATGTGTAAGTAATAAACATGAAAGAAAATAAAAATTTGAGATATTAACTTACTAGATGTAATTAAAGCTCTCTTAAACTGACAACATTACCTCTATTTCTAAACCAGCTTAGTAAATTTGGCATAGCACTGATGTACGGGGTGATATTTGCTCTACGCACCTTTTCCATGGGATATGTGCACAATTAGCTACATGGGAAAAAACTTACTTCAAACATCCTACATTGATCCAGAGGAGAAGAAGTAAACAAAACAGCAGGAACCTAAGTGTATTCTTGAGAAAGAATTAGTTTAATCACGATTAAACTTCTTAATCAGAGTGAGTTATTTCTTCTATAAAAATCACACATTTTATGAATGTTTCTGATATGAACTTAGAAAAACAAAGACTAAAAATTTAAAACAGCATTGCAGTTATATATGAAAGGCCACTGTCGTGCTAGTATGGGCTTCCCCTCACAGTTTAGAATTAAGCTGTGAAAGCATCTTCTCGAGCTTTATTGCTAGTGCCATGTTTCCTTTAATCCTTAATTTTCCAGACATGAAGGCCATAGTTGGCTTTAATTTACCTAAAAAGAAGAAACAGAACCATCAGAACATCAAAGGAATTGGGAAAAGCCTCTGCACAGGACAACATAATGCCACCACAGTGAAAACTTAGCATCTATACTGCTACCAAGTCCTCCTGGTAAAAGCAATGCACATTTAGGAAACGCTGCTCAGACGTGCACAGAGCACAAGTCCAACGCATTGACTGGATTCTTTCTGAAGACACACAGGCTGCCAAAGTGTCACTACCTGCTTAACAAAAGCAGTGTAACCTTTTGCATTCTTCCTGTTCACAGGACACAGGAGTGCAGAAAAACCCAAGCGGTTCTTGCCTGCATTCTCCCTTGAGCCACCAAAAGCTGAAAGCTGCTCCAGTCCCAGATCACCAAGCGAGAAGCCGCTCCACTCCCCCGCCAGGAGAGGCTTTTCTGGGCCCCGGTACCTGCGTCCCTTGACAAAGGCCTTTGTCCCTCACCTGTGAACATCTTCACAAAGTCGGCACCCGACATGCTCATAACCACATCAGCTGTCACAGGAGGCTTTCCGAAGCCAGCGCTCCCGGCCTTGCTCTTCAGGTCAATATACCAAGTGCCTCCACCATCACCTGGACAGAGAGGGAAGCGATCTGAGAAGGCAGCAAAGAGCGCTCTGCCCTCGCTCTCTGTTGCCTCTGCCGGACGGCCACGGCCGTGCGCGTTTGCAGCGGTTCCGTGGCAAAGGAGTCCCCTCTTGTCCCCGTGACGCCTCAAGCACCTCGTGCTGGGGCCACGGGCAGGAGAGCCCAGAGGCTGCGCTTTGCCCACGGAGCTGGTGGCAGCTGGCGCTTCTCCCGTGGCCCCGAGAGCGCCCTGGCTGCGGCCACACCAGCGCCGTGCGGGGCGGCAGCGCCGGGGCAGAGGCTCCTGCGGCACGACGGCAGCAGCTCCCGGCGCCTGCTCAGGTGGGCCTGGAGCAGGAGCGGCACACGCAAGGGAAGAGCAGCTGGTCTGCTTCAGGACCGGCTGCCAAAGCCTTTCTGTTCGAAAAGACCCAGTGCCTTTGGCTAGGCAAGGCTGCACAAGCCTTGGTCTTACCAGAGAGCTCAAACTGATAGACACCCTGAGTACTTCTCACATGCTCTTCAGTCACTGCTCCCTGAATAACTCGGAACGTCTCTGCAACAGGACCCGATGGCTCGGCTGCAGCAGATTCTGTCTTAACCTTGGCTCCACCTGCTCCTTCCTGCTGGGAGCCACTTAATTTCTTCTCCTTTTGGGCAGTACCTATGAGAAAGATTACTTATCTGTTTCAAATGCAAACCACATTAAAAATGAATGAAAAAATATAAACAGAGAACACCATTTGAAAAGATTTAAGCTTCAAAGTAGGAAAAATGACTATTTTACCATTTCAGTATTAACACTGATAAAAGATGCTTTCTCCACCTGGGAATCTGAATAGGTGTACATTGCTATATGTAATTCTGCAATAAATTTCAATTCCTGATAGATCAAAAGAAAAGTGAAAATAAAACCACACTAAAATTCTAATTCTGACTATTCATAGTTCACTACGGATGCTCACACAACAGTTTTCAAATGTAATCCATACACTACTCCTGATAACATTAAAAAAAAAACAACCAACCAACCAGTGGCTTTAATAGCCATCACTTTCATCCCAAAATATTTCTGTCTTATCTATCTTGTCAAGAACACGCATATTTTCATAAATTGTTCTGCCAAGGCTTCTAAGGTGGAAATCAATTTACTGCTGTGATCAGTGGTTTACTTCACCACAGTGAAAATGCACATTAAATGATAAAGGAAAGCTTTTGCAATTTACAAAGCCAATTAAGTTGAACAGGCCCTGAAAATGCTGCTGAAATCTCTCAGGTGTCTTCAGTATCAAAAAATACTTAGCTCTCTTCTCTGAGTCCCTACAAAATAAGCTACACTGGGAGCCCAAGGAACTAACACCCTCTGTCCCTGGCAGAATGGTCCTAGTGTGACTATTCAAGGAGTATTTCCAACAGAAAGAAGTCTTTCCAGGCAAACTTCCAAGTTTGACTCCTCTGCCCTGGCCTTATCTCTCTTTTGACACACCTATAAAACCAGTTCAGCAATCTTAGTTGCCCTTCAACTTGACATACAATAATTCTGTAAATGCCAAAGCAATGCTTTTCTTAAAAAAACCCCAAATCATTTCATCTAAGAGTTATTTTCATTGTGTAAATTGTGGACATTTCATGTAAGAAGCCATGGAGGCTGTATGTAATATTCTTTTGTATAAATGAGCAAGGAAAGGAGATATTCCAGCAAAATATGCTGTTTGCTGTTTAATTTCTTTTCCCAGCAATACTTACCTGTGACCTTCCTATTACCACGATTTAGATGACTAAGAAAGAATTCTTCAAAACAATGCACTGACTTTAGACCATGAAAGTTCTGCAGGAGGTGTGATTTTTTTCCCCAGTTTTAACTACATAGTCACTTCCATAAATCTTACTCCCCAAATGAGAAAAGGGGTTTTGCTAAAAAGCTTGAGTGGAGTACAAATTCATAGGGGAAAAAAATAACCTCAGGGCATTCATTATTGTGAAATGAAATTAATTACGGAAATCAAGGACTTGTACACACAGTGTTTTCCCTACCACATTCTTTCTTCATACCTGTAGTGTCAGTTTCAACATCTAAGAAGAAGTCAGGCATCAGAGGGTGACCTAAGAGGGAGGAAAAAATGCAATAATAAATCCAAGTAAATTGGATTTACACATTAAATTACACATTTCATTTGAAACTATAGTCAAGTAGTACTGTATCTCAGTTTATAAATTTAAAGGAAATTTAAAGGAAAACATAACATGAAGTAAGATGTTTAGAGTTTCGTTCATTTAAAATCTGACCTAGAAGGCTCCTAAAGTTGCAATCATGAACATCAGAGAAGAAAAGCATAAAAATCCATCTCATGAGCTGTTACATAGAAATATATACATATAAAGTGCAGGTACTATTTTCATTATAGAATTTCTTAATTTAATTTAATAGGCATTTAATTATTAAACTCTCAGTGGATCCATATGGGCTTTCCAGTAGGGCATGTTCTCAAAGCTGAGGCAAAGCAACGTCTTTTATAAACTAATTTAAGAACCCTGGGAAACAAAACTATTAATATTCTCCATATATCCTTCCCTCCTTCTTGAACTTACTTCTCATCTTTAAAGATCTCTTTTACCTGGTGCAATTGCATAAACATCAAAATCCTTAACTCCTTCTTCTCTCAGCAGAACTTCATCAATAATGAAGTTCCCAGTGAAAGTTTTTGGTTTTGTCAAAATGCAATATGCAGCATCTGCCAGGATGTCCGTTTTCCTGCACTGTTTTTCTATTCCAGCTCCTCCCAGCATATCCATAGCAGCTGTATGTATGGCTAGAAAGTTTGGAAAATAAGAAAACAAAGCTTTAGCACTGATGACATGGAATTCTCATTTCTTTCACAAGTAAACAAAGTTTATTTTCCTTTCAGGCAAAAAGGAAACTCTAGGAAGACAGAAGCTGTGAAATACTAACAACCAACAAATAATTCTTTACAAGCAACAGTAAAAATACATGAAACTACCAGAGGAATCAAAAAGGCCAGAACATTTTATCATATTCACATCCCTCTATGTATTTATCAGCCCACCAGTTTTCCACAAGTTGTTCAGAACATGAAAAACTAACAGGACGACAGTTTTCCTTAAAGAGAATGTATGATACATCAGTTATAAAGAGGAATTAGCTTTGGTGATTATCACACTGAAAGTCTTGAAGCTTACTTTTAGTCTTTCGCTAAGGTGTTTCTCCTAAGTTAATGAGAAACCGAATAACAGAACCTCACATTACTTGCTCAGTATTTCATAGAAATGCGGTGTTAGATCTAAGAATAAAATCCACATCTCTTAGGCTTCTGATTCTATTATTCAGCAATTCCATTACTTCTGTGCCTTTCCACTAGTCCTCTTTATGTTTCTCCCCTGGGAGCCATTAACACTGTTAATCCATGTTGCTGTCTAAGTCTGTGATTCACTCTTCTAGACTGAGGTATCCATTTTTTTTTCTTCTTATTCCATGGAAAGGCTGTCTGATTGCAGCTTTTGACATTTGCCATTTTACTGTTATTCTCTCGTATGTTCTGCTTCATTAGTTTTTCCCATGTGCTGTTTAAAGCTCAACACTCTACCCCCAAGCTTTGAGACAGAGTCACAAATCCCTTCGTACATATCAGGCCACAAGATCAGGAAAGCAGAAGGATAAACCAAATTTTTGTCTTCTTTCAGTGCTTTCATTCCACACAAAGTAACGGCAATTTTGAAACAGAAATGATCCCAACACTCCTTAAATAGAAAAAAAAATAATAGACACTGTGCAGGACATATGTATCTGAGCTGGATCATTAATTTCATTTGCCTTTCAAAGTAGGTACTGGGAAAAAGGACAGAAAGTCTTCAGCACTGGCCTGACAGCTCCTGTCCAAATGTTTTCTAGGAGAGTGCAGGAGTGTGTAGATGTCCCTGTTGACTTCATTACTTTAGTCTTCTGTGATGAGAATTAGCTTCTAGGTTTCATTTACCGTTAAGAAACCTCAGCTTCTTTTTTTTCCAAGTCAATTGACCTGCTATAAATACATCTAAACAAAAAGTGACAAAGAGATACACTGTGTACATACATGTAGGTCTACCTAGGTCTTTTTCTCATCTTTAAGAAAGTCAATAAATGTGCTTTTTTCTGGTCTTCTGAAGTGGAATCTGATTTGCGAGATTTATTTTTTCTAGTAGCTACTAACAGTTCAGAGAATATTTCTGTCAAATACTATGATGAAATTTATTGGGTTCTGTTGACTTGAATGTATTTATTCTGAGGATTCATTAAGCTGCTCACTTTTCCTGGCCCACAGGTCTGTCACGTCTCTGTTATTATTCTTCTGAGCGCAGTCACTCTACCAGCATAGACGGATGCAACAAGGTTTCAAACAGTACTGCCTCGTAGTCTGGCTGCACATTATTACATACATCTCATATAAAGTGATGCAGGTTTGCCTCTAATGCACATCAATAGACTTCCAGTTCTGTCACAGGACACCGCTATTATTCCTCTGCACTCTCTGTGATGGGATTGTCCCTTGCCCTTTTGACAGATGTCCTCTTTCATTTTTAGATAAATGGAGAACTCTGGCATCTTATTATCAACATACTTTCATGTATTTAAAGGATCAGATTAATGAACCGATCCTGGCATCCATACTAACACTGAGGGCAAACACATTTGTATGAGATGATAGTGGGCTTTCAAATTAGGAACTTTATAACTGTATTTCAGGTACCCTAGAAATCTGTAACACTGCCTCTCTGGATGATCACAATAAAGAAGTTAACTTTCTCACTTTTGGAAGATAAACCTTTCAAAAGCACATATTTTTCTAATGGAGAATTCACACATTATGATCTTCTTTTATACTTTATGTCACATCAGTTTTCATGGAGGCATCATTGAATGAGCAGGCATGATTTCTGCAAATAAAAAGCTCTGCTTGTATACCTTTGATTTTATAAAGAGCTTAATTATTATTTTTTATTGTGCAAGGGGCTAACAGCGGGCCTGTTAGCTAAAGGAATGAGAAGAAGCCGAGAGACAAGAAGAAACTGATAAGAAGCTCTCTACAAGGCCGTTACCAAGGAGACCAGGAGAGGAGAGGAGCAGAAGAAAGATAAGGGAAGAAGTTTGTAGCTGCACGAAGTATTTTTGGAAAGCTAGTTGAAGTTATTGTTACTTTCACCATTGGTGTTGTGTTGATCTGTTATAACCAATAGGTGGGGTGGAAGAAGCATAAACAATCATGAGATGTATAAAAGGTCAGCCATTTGTGAGAATAAACAGTTGCAACCTGATACTGCTTCTGGTCTCTGCTTTGCGTCATGACCGCCTCAACTACGACATTATTTCTTTGCAGCATCTCACATAGAGAGATCTTTGTTTTAAAAAGCATTTATTAGAATATATACTGTTTCCATCTATAAATTTAATCTTCCTGCACTTCCAAGTCTCATGTTCTGCAGGATCTTGTGTGGAACAAGCATTAGCTGCACTCTGTAACCAGTACCAGCTTTCAGAATGTTCTTCTCTTACTTTAGCAGGTATGGGTACGTTACCAAGGACACAGTGGAAATGTAATGCTCAAGAGAAAGATACAGCTATATTTGGGTTGGGTTTCCCACTTTCCCACATTAGGAATGTCAGATTTTATAGAAGTTTTATTAATACCATCATAGATATTCTTTAATTCCAGACTACATCTGAGACACAGGTACTACTACTGATACTTGGAATGCAGCAGCATAGGCCAAAACTAGAAAGAAATAATGTATTCAACTATGCGACATAAGACTTAATGTAACTTCTGCTTATAAAGTTAGCCGCCCCTCTGAAAAAATTTCCATTGTGGAAGGGATGGAGAAATTCTCACAGGTTCACTTTTCCCTTGCCATGAAAAAAAAGGAGGTCAAATTATTCAGATGGGTGGGGGAAAACAGCCACGTTGCAAAATAAACACCTAGTATGACCAGCTGGTCTCTGCAGAAAAAAATTCTTTAGCTTTTAACAGGACCCATATAAAGCCACTGACTCATTTCCACAGCAGTAGTGGATGTTTTTTCCAGCCTATCCAGAATAAGAAAGATGTGGAGGATCCACATAATGTGTCTATGCAGCATATCAATACGTACACTTACAAGACAGAGGTACTCTTGTAACACCCTTTTAATGAAAAAATAAGTCAAATTGGTTATCTGCAGTTTCAAACCATGTCTCTCTGTCTGAATGAGATACTCTTTACCATCCCTAACTCTTGTAGGCAATAAATATTGTTAAATCAGTCAATGATTGAAAACCACACTACAGTAGGTAAAAGGTCACCTCTGTTAATGAAAAACCAAGTTACTCCCACCTACTGAATTTTGAGGAGATATTTAGCCTTTTAGCAGTGCCATTTTAAAGACAAGACAGAAGGGATGGGTGGGATCTAAGAGCTAAAAAAGAATCAGTTTTCATGGTTCTATTTCAGACAGCACAGATATTGGGAAATCTCCATCAAAATTTTTGGAAGTTTTCCTGGGGCACTCAAGAAGCAAGTATGTGGAAACAAGTGCACATTTCTTTTAACTGCCTCAGAAATTTAAAAAATAAAAAATAATAAAAAAAAAAAACAAACCACCACACACTTGAAACCTGAGAGGTGAACTTTGACTGTACCACACAGCAATCCATATTCTTAAGGTATGCCCATAACTGCCTTCAGTACATCACAGATGAAGACCTTATTGTCTTCAAAACAGTACAAGTTTTGTGATGATGTAATTATCATGAATGATACAATTATAATTTTAAAAGTCAATCCCTTACCAAGATACTTCTGTGAGTAGAACTCACAGAGTGAGCAGAATTATGAGGCATCCATTTACTGGAATCATTTAAGATGCAAGTATCCAGACCAATGAAAAAGGAAAAAGTCAGACACATCAACCCAACTGTTCAACTGATGATCACCTACTGTATTCAAGCTGAGAAATTGGCGAATTTCTTCTGAAATAGTTAAGTTTTCCTCACATTTCTCATTTTAGAGAAAGTAAATCAGAGAGTTACAGTTCCCACTAAAGGTTAAGAGGGGCTTGCAATTCCTAACAGGAAAACATTGAAAAGTGTGTGCAAACAGTTTTTAAACTGGAGCATCATCCTCAGAAGAGAATCTTGGTTCATATTTTCATCTCCTCTTACTTCTTCCTTCCTTGCACTCATTAAGGAAATAAACACTGTTGTAATGTTTTCTTACACAATGACTGGGCTTACACCACTAAAAGGCAGGATTACTCTCCGTCTGGTAATAATTTTAACACCCAGTATCATTTCTGCCCATAGATACATTTGGGGAAAAGAGACTGGTCTCCTTGGCATACAGCTGACCAAGCCTCAAATAGCAGCCCCTTATCCTCACTGACCCATACAAATCAAATTGAAGCTAATACAGGCTGGGAGCATTGAGCTATTTTTCTTCCGAAGAGCTCTTTAATTTCTTGTAATTTGCAATGAGATGGTTCTGTGAACAACTCTTCACAGAATTGCACTGTGCCAAAACTTCTAGGAACAGGCCTTTTAAAAATTATTTCTGCATGTACAGAGGTATCTATCTTGTCAGTAAGCTCTCACAGTTTAACTAGCAAGGAATTCTAAATTCTACATACACAGATGTTCAATACTCACTCATTAAAGTACACAATTATTTTTTGATTCTGTCCAAACCAAAACACTGGGTGCATCAAAAAAAGCACAGGCAAGCCAAACACTACACACACGCTTCAACCAAGTGGTTTCAAACTAGCTGAAGACGAGTTTAGATCAAAGTGGCAATAATCTAGTGAGAACTAGCAAAGAAAACCAGAACCCATGAAGGATGAAAAAAAAAAAAAAATATAAAAGAACTGCTGAATCACTCAAATCTATTCCAGAAAATAATATATAAAAGAACTGCTGAATCACTCGAATCTATTCCAGAAGAAGTCTTAAGTATATTCAGTGTCAAATAAAACAAGCTTTAGCAGACAAAATACAGCAAGTCAGTATTTCAGTAATATAAAGAAAAAAAAAATTACCTGTTTTAGGCCATAAAGCATTGACAGCAACTTCTCCTCTAAATTCTTCCGCCATTCCCAAGACACACATGGACATTCCATACTTAGAAATGGTGTAAGCTAAGACAAGAAGTGAAAAAAACCTTTAAGTAAGTTTACACCCTGTGTAAAATCTAATTTTAATTATGAAAGGAAGATATAACAGATAATTGGTTCACAGGGAAAATTCAGGGCTTTCAGAAAAAATAGCGCTTTCCTGGAGTCAAAATCTCTCCCTTCTACCTGCCATCTCCTTCGGACTCAAACTGTACTCTGCCAGCTTTCCACTGGAAACAAAATGAAAGCTACACATGTTCTGCCAAAAATAAAGCCAAAACCTAGCTGCACAGTGATTTTGTCATGTTTTTTATACAAAGCACACTGAAAAGGGTGATCAATTTTTTTAAAGATGTCTAAGGCATACTAGCTGTTAAGGACCAAACTAGTATCCTATAGACAAAAAAGTGGGGACAAAAAAAGCCTCTATCCTTGTTACCTACTGTGAAAAGGTAAACTTTATTGGGAAAACTTGCTGTAGTTTAACATGACAAATGTCTAAAATGGAAAGTTTTTGCTACAGTTTTAAAATGAGCAACACTAACTTCAAAATAACATGGACTTCGTTTTCAACAGCAAAATTATCACCATATTAAAAGACAACATTGAGCTTTATCTATGGTAAAAAACACCTGAAGCTGAATCTTAATTAATTAAGAAAATTAATTTTTGGTTTCAGTCTATTTGGAGCAGAAAATATGTAATCCTACGATCTCCACAGAAAAGCACAGGCTTACCCTGAAAACAAAAAGGATGGATGATGCCTTGAAACCTGCCCAACATTTTCCCACAAAACAATTTCTTGTAGATCAGGTACAAAATACTTTGAGAAACCATTAGTGCCAGTCTGTATGTAGTGCTAAAGATACAAGATCTGGCATTCTGCACTGGCACTACTGCACACTTCACCATGTCCTTATATGTTTCTCACAAAATAGCAACAAAGGCTCTGAATGCTACTCACCACAATGATTTTTGAACCACAGGGGATTCAGATTCATAGGTGGGCTAAGGTTCAGGATATGGGGGTTCTTACTCTTCCTCAAGTGTGGAAGGCATGCTTTAGACCTGAAAGATAGATTCAGACACCCCAGTCTGCTCTTATTTTATGGAACACCTATAATTACAGTAAAAACAATACGAGCAGACCAGTATTTTCACAACAGCCCAAGACAAAGCCTCTTCTCTTATCAAGTATTTAACTGATGTAAAGAATGACAAAAAAAATCTGTTGCAGATCACTTATCTCAGGCCTAGTATTCATTCCCATTAATTGGACCACATTCTCTAATCAGTGCATCAGCTTTGACTAACACTGATTTTCCAGATACTTAGAAGCCATATTACAAACTCCTTGTAATAGTTCTGGTAGGGGCAACAAAACACTCTAAAGGCAACAACCAAATTTAACAGTGCAAAGCATCATTTAGTCATTAAAATATTCTCTTCTGATCCCATACCTATTTATTTTTTAAAATCATGTTGAAGAAATAATACTGCATAGCAGAATCTATTACAAATATTTCAAAGAAAACTGAGAACCTATTCTCATCTAAGAGAATTCTGCTTTGGATTGAAACACCTCAGTAAATTTGAACTTTTACTTTACAGAAATTAGCTTTTGACTTCACTTCTGGCACTAGGGTACATGTTTATATTTGATGTCTGCTTGAGAATTTTTAATCAAGCTTCACAGGATGAAAATATCACCACACTAGTGACCAACTGTTCACATATGCCACATATGCCATGCATAGTCTCAGCCACAAAGGGAACAACTTCAACACCTTCAATAGCAAAATCACCATAGTAATAAGGTAAATAATTTACAACCTCCTTAACTGCCAACTCTTTTCAGTGGCAGGTTCATTAACAGATGCCTCAATTTCTTAATGCATAGGAACCAAGAAACTTAGCTGCTATTATTGAAACTTGGTGGGATAAATCTTATGACTCGATTGCAGCCATTGATTGCTACAGTGTGTTCAGAAGGGACAAGAGAGGAAGAAGAGATGGAGGGGTTGCCCCCTACATCAAGAAGTGGATTGAGTGTGATGAGCCATATCTGAAGAACAACCTGTGAAGTGAAGAAGAACAACAATGAGCAGGTAAAAACCTGTGTGTAAGAAATAGAGACTGAGGCAACAAAGGGAACCTTGTGGATGGTGTCACTATAGGTCCATGACCAAGGGTAGCCTATTGATGAGACCTTCTTGTTCCAGCTGCAGGAAGGATCACACTTGCAGGCTGTTGTCTTCCTGGGAGACTTCAGCCACCCCAGTGTCTGCTGGAAAAGTAGCAGAGAGAGTTGTAGGCAATCCAAGAGATTCCTGAAATGCATGAAGCATAAATCCTTAATCCAGGTAATAACTCTGCCAAAAGGGATGCCATACTGGACCTGATGGTCACAAACCTAAGTGAGCTAATCAGTGACCCCATGATGGAAGACAGCCTGGGCTGCAGTGATCATGCACTGGTGGAGTTTACAGTCTGAAGAGAAATGGGTCAGGCAAAGACCAAAGTCAGGGCCCTGAGCTTCAGAAGAGAAAAATTCCAGTTCAAGGAGTTAGTCAATAGGAACTCTTGTAAAGCTGCCCTCAGAAACAAGGGAGCAGAACAGAATTGGCAGATCTTTAAGGACACCTTCCATAGTGCACAAGAGCTAGTGATCCAATGGCACAAGAAATTGGCAAGGAAGGCAAGAGACTGGCATGGATGAGTACAGGAACTGCTGGTACAAACTAAAGGACAAGAAACAAATGCATAGCCAGTGGAAGCAGGGAGAAGTATCCTGGGAAGAATATACAGGCACAGGCTTGTGTAGGATTGGGGTGAGGAAAGACAAAGTGAAGCTGAACTTTACAAGGGATGTGAAGAATAACAAGAAGGGCTTCTACAGATCTGTCAGTCAGAAACAGAAAGCAAAGAAAGTCTATACACACACACACCCTGGGATAAGCAAGGCTGGAAAACTGGTAACAACTTGTGAAGGAACACAACAACTTTTTCTGCCTCTTGGAAGAATGGAAACTTCTCTTCCCACACCTCTTGAGTGGATGGACAGCAGGATGGGGACTGGGGGAGCAAAGTGCTTTCCACTTTAAGTGAAGATCAGGTTTCTGACCATCTGAAGAGCCTGAACATACGCAAGTCCATAGGGCCTGATGACATGCATCTCACAGTCCTGAGGGTTGATGTAGTTGCCAAACCACTCTCCATATTTGAAAAATTGTGGAATCAGGTGAAGATCCAGGGGTCTGGAAATGGGGAAACATACCAATGTTTAAAAAGGGTGAACAGGAGAACCCTGGGAACTACCAACCTGTCAGGCTCACCTCCATGCCTGGGAAGATCATGGAACAGGATCCTCCTAGAATCAGGAAGTGATTCTAGGCCAGAGAGGTGATTTGGGACAGTCAGAGGCTCTTCACCAAGGGCAAGTCGCCCCCGAGCAACTAAATAGCTTTCTATGATGGAAGGACTACACCAGTGGACAAAGGAGCACTACAGGTGTCATTTAGTCTGCACAGCTTTAGAGAAGGTTCCTCATAATATCCTTCTATCTAACTTGGGAAGAGAAGATTTGGTGGGCAGATTGTTCAGTGGATAAGGAATTGGTTGGACAGTGGCCTCCAGAGGGTAATGGTCAATGGTTTAGAGTCCTGATGGACATCAGTGACAAGTGGCGTCCCTCACAGGTTGGTACTGGAACCAGTGTTAATCCATGTCTCCATCAATGACACAGATAAAGGGATCAAATGCACCGTCAGCAAATTTGCAGATGATCCCAAACTGAGTGGTGCTGTTGACACACCTGAAGGTCAGGATGTTATCCAGAGGAACCTGGACAAGTTTGAGCAGTGAGCCCATTGGAATCTCATGAGGTCTAACAAGACCAAGAACAAGGTGCTGCACCTGGGTCAGGGCACTCCCAGTATCAACACAGGCTGGGGGATGAACAGATAGATTGAAAGCAGCCCTGCAGGAAGGTCTTCCTGGGGGTGCTGGGGGTGAGAGCCTGGACATGACCGGGCCAAATCTCACAGCCCAGATATCTAAACTTGTCCTGGGCTGCATCCAAAGCAGTGTGGGCTGCAGGGGAGGGAGAGGAATCTGTTCCTCTGCTCTGCTGAGACCTTATATGAAACCCTGCATCCGGGATTCCCAGCACAGGAAGGACATTGGACTTTTGAGATAACTCCAAAGGAGGCCACCAAGTTGATTAGAAGGATGGAACAGCTCTCCTGCAAGGACAGATGGAAAATTGGTTACAGGGATGGAACAGCTCTCCTGCAAGGACAAGCTGAGAGTTATTCTGCCTGGAGAAGAGCAAGCTCTGGGGTCACCTTACTGCAACCTTCCAGTACCTACAGGGGCTACAAGAAGGTGGGAGAGGGACTTTCCACAAGGGCATGGATTAAGAGAACAAAGTGGGGTGGCCTTTAATTGACAGAGAGTGGGTTGAGATTAGCTATTAGGGAGAAATTCTTTACTCTGAGAGCGTTAAGGCACTGGAACAGGTTGCACAAGAAATTTTAGATTCCCCACCCACTGAAGTGTTCAAAGCCAGGCTGGATGGGCTCTGAGCAACCTGGTCTATGGGAGATGTCTCTGCTCGTAGTGGGGGCTTGGAAGCAGACATTGTTTTAAGGTCTCTTTCAGCCCAATCCATTCCAAGAGTCAACAATTCCATGATTCTATGTCAATAGGTATACTCTGTAAGATGGGGCATCTGCCCTAGAACCACCTCTACACAGGCAAAATATCCACACTTTTTTTAAAAACTATTGTAATTTTCTGAAGATGAAACTGAAAGTAGGTCTCTACACATAACAATCAAAATCAGCATACAAAGCAAGGAGAAGAAAGGACAAAAATGCTTCACTAGGTTTTCTCAACTGAGAATTACAAAAGCAGTGACAAAGATCATTCCCTTGAGAGACATTGATTTTTCTTATGCTCTTCCACTTCACTCAGAACCTGATTTTTAATCTTTTCAAGGTAGAATAGGACCAAAAATACACTTTAAGAATTCCCCATTAATTTGGAATAGCTAGATGTAACATCAAGAAAATCACTGTTGCTATTGGGCGGTGAGGAGAAAATGGAACTTGCCACAACAATACAGTTGAACCCATTCAGCAATTTATAAAGAGCTGACAACCAGACTGATCTGCATAAAGGAAAATGACAATTTATTCTAGATTGGAGGGCTGGACTAGATGACCTTTAAAGGCATCTTCTAACTCAAACTATACTATAATTCTCTGATAATGCTTTGATAGAAAACTTTCTGATCACACCAAACAGTATCTGAATTTAGAGAATCTCCATCATCCTACAGCCTTTTTTATAAACCCTGTGAAAATCAAAGTCTTTATTTTAAGACAGTGCTTTAAATGACATCCTGTAAATGTAACAATGATTCAACCTGCTAAACCCACCTCCAAAAATAAGGACCCTGGGAACTGTGAAATCAAACCTTGGTATGTTAATTTAAATAAATAATAGAATTGACAAGCTGAAAGTAGGTGGAGAACACTCTGGATCATTAAGTTACATCTTTAACATTTCTCTTTTAAGTACGGTGAGTTACACAACGTTTCTAAAGACGAGAAAGAAGCTTACGAGAAGAAAACTGACAAGTAAGATATTGACTTGATGTATGCAAAAATCTAGTCATTTTGCTTGAAATGAAAGAGCATCAGCATTGAACAAAGCCAAACTGGAGCTTCAATTGAAACAAATGACTTTATTCTTCCTACATGCATGAAAGGGCTTGTGAACATTTAATGACTGTAGTAATAAGGTTTCTGTTTACTCCAACTTGCAAGTAATTCTTGGAAATATTAATTCAAATCAGCTGACCAACAACTGAGCAATTTCCTGTGAGCACATGCAGAGTATCTGCACTCAAATTCTAGGGCAGCAAGACAGCTACAGATGTTCTCAGAAAAACTGAAATAACATCATACATTCTGTTACAATTGCTTTGCTTCCTTCTCTCAGCACTTACGTAAGATAGGTTCCTCGTACATTGACATCCATCATAAGATTGACCTTCTTCGTTGCTGTTTCCAAAGTGCCCGTCAAAGAGATGGCGCTTGCATTATTCACCAAAATATCAATCCCTGGTTTTAAAGTAAGCCATTTCATGTTAGCATTTAAAGAAAAATAGCATGAGTAAGCCAGGTGGTTCTTTTTTCTTTCTGTTTGAATAATGTGTCCTGTTAATTCCCCCACGCCTTAACTTACCTCCAAAAGTCTTCACAGCTTTCTCCACGGCATTAATGATTTGCTGTTCTTCCCTCACATTAACAATGCATGGCAAAGCCTTTCCTCCAGCTGCTTCAACTGCACAATTAAAAAATTAAACATTTAAAAATTTGCTCTCAGATGGGACAACTAATATGAACCTTCTGAGAATCTCTCAGGCAATGACATGCTTTAAGATGGCACTGAAAATCATACTCTCAAATTGTGACCTTTTAACACATTGTATGAAGAACAGGGAAGCCAAAACCAAATCTTAACACTGCAAATGTTTATTTCATACATCTCAAGTAGCATAGCATTTTTACATTTATATACACACACCCATCTTCATTACAGCAACATTACAGCACTCCTGCGAGGCAAGAGAAGCACTAAGCTTATTTTAGTAAAGGTGAACTGGAACTAAGAGTCTGCATTTTTCCACTCAGGTACAGTAATTAAGCAAGCACCTTCATTTGTTGCAACTTACTTTCTTCTGCAGCAGTGTAGATAGTCCCTGGAAGAGAAGGATGGGGCTCAGCTGTCTTGGCAGCTATCACAATGTTGGCACCATCCTTGGCAGCTTTCAAAGCAATGGCCTTGCCAATGCCCCGGCTCGCACCTGTGATGAAGAGAGTGCATCCTGCCAGTTTCCTAAAGGTGAAGGGGGAAGTGGATGGTAAAGAAAAGGAGAATAAAGCAGAAGATGTTAATCATTTGACTTCTATTAGACTCTAAGGGCAAATGTAATTACCACAATCTCCCAACCAGGTAAATGCCTTCATCCTTCTACTAAGAAAACAGCCCATGGAACACAAAAAGGATGGCTATAGCTATGGAAAAGTGTCACTGATGTAAGACCATACCCCAAATGTACAAAGAAGGTTACACAGGCCACCCAGTTACATTTCTCCCTTTCTGTAAAAAGATTCAACACATTGTTTTACCACAGAGCCGCTATGTTCTGCAACTATGGAAAAGGAGTAATTTGTAAAAACAAAATGCCAGTTTCCAACAAGACAACACACCCACACAGATCTCAGTGATCTATTAATCACCATGCTCTAAACACAAAAAACCGATGTCTCAATGTGGTATAAAGTACCAAGTCTGGAACCACAATGCCATATCCAAATGCCAAAAGCTTTATTCTCAGAAATGGCAACTTCTCTCTTAAATCTTCTACACTGAACAGCTGCCCAGTAACTGTGTGTAGTCCAACGGGTTCTCTGAATAAACAGGTCCAATCAATTTAGAGAAACTAACAAGTTTTAAAGCCTAGGAAGGATGTCTGGCTAACACAATATCACTGAATTTTTGAAAAGAGAAATATCAACTCCACATATTCAAAGATAAAAGCCTTTTAGACAACAGGTTTTCCACATGAAGGAGTGTGTATTTTGGCATAAAGCTCATGTTGCGTTATGTAACACTGCAGCACAACCCAAGAGGTTCAGGTTTTTAACCTCAGTTGAAGAATTCATATAAAATATGTGCAACATTGACTTCACTTTTTGCTCGCATCACAAATGTAACATCACAAATGTTACAAAACCTTACACTCTGAGCTTCCATTAATTTTCCTTTCAGACTGGGCCAAACTTAATATTGTTTCTCTCTCTCTGGTTTCAGATATGTTTTTTCTCCCTCTAATCTGAGCACATCCATCTCTTAAATGGTCTCTAGGAGGATGTTTGCTTTCCAAAGGCAGAAAATTGGAATGGCACAGAAAGGAGGAGATGCCTCTTCCCATTAAGAGGCAAGGCTAGGCATTTACAGGATCTCAGAAAGTCAACCATGACGTGAAGGCGCCATTTCAAATAGCTTTTTATCCGCTTATTATTTTTCAAAGAGTCTTAGAAAGGCACAGGAAGAAAAATATCTAAACAGAACAGTGAACCACAAAATACTACTGCCATGTACAGCCATGAACTCAGTCACACTGAATTGAGGAAAGTTCAACTGTGGAATACATAGTAAAAGCATAGTCAAAGCATAAAACTCAGTGAAGTAAGGCCAAAATTGAGTTTCTACCTTCAGCCAACCAGTATGAGGTCAGCACAATTCACTTTAGTCATGGAAGGGGTAAATAGGGTCCAACGGGAGGCAGTTCTGGAGGAGAAAACAGGAAAGAAGAGCTGATAGAGTTTTAAGCCCTGCCTGGGGCTAGAGTCGTCTACTCAGGAAGACAAGAAGATGTATCAGGAGACTAGCAGGGCTATGCAGGGAATGTGTGACTCCAGCTCCCAAGAAAAGTGTCATACAGGGAGTGGGTGCAAAGACGGGCCACAAAGAAGGAATTACAAAGTTCATGTGCAGCAGAAGCTTGTGAAGGGCATCAAAAGGTCAGAGACTTCTGCTACACTAATAGGAAAAGCGGGCCCTTGGACTGGGTGAATGCAAGTCTTTCAACACTGTAATAGTATTTTTGCGTCACATTTAAGACAGGATGTTATGATCTGGACGCATGTACAACCTGACAGGTAAAAAAACTGGTTGGTTGGTGAGGCTCAGAGGGTGGTGGTTAGTTAGTCATATTTGCAAGACTAAGGATTTATTTCCTAATTCACTTAGCAGACCAATAGTTTAAAAGTTTATAAAGCGTATCTGCCTGGCTAAAATTTCTTATGATCTGTACTGTGAAGGTCACATCTGCATCACTTCCATCAGAGTTGAATTCTGCTAATAAGACAGAAAACATCAAATTCACATCTGTGCCCTACAATCTTGAAAAACATTAAGATTGGTTCCTTTCCCACCACAGACGACTACCAATAGAGACGTCCAGGTCACATCGGGGACACTTTTAACAGTTTACTTTTAACGGTTGTTACAAATTTAATAATAATGTTTCTAAAACACAGGAACAAACAATAACTTATCTTCTCAGCTGTTACCAGCTGGCCGCTGAAAAGGCAAAAGGCAGAAAACACCTCTAAATTAAGATCCTATACAGGAAGAAAATTTGACTGCCAGGTAAGACAATAGCAGAAGACTATAATACTATACAACAACAACAACAGTAATAATAACAACAACAAAAGTAGCAATAACAACAACAATAGTAGTAATAATAACAAGTAATTACACTTTAATATAAATGTCCCATAAGAAATTACTGATACACTGCGTAATTTACATTAAACTCCTCCAATAACTGTTTCCCTTGCAAAAGGCACCGTTCAAGTCCCCTGTACAACCCGAACTGCTCGTCCCGGGGCTCTGGTGCTGCCTGGGGCCCCTCGGCCGGCCCGGCCCCGCAGGCCCGCGGAGACACGCGTGTCCCCCGCTACAACCCCTCGGCCGGCTGCGAATCCCGCACGACCGCGCTCAGGGCTGCCCAGAGAAAGCCCCGGCGGCCGCAGCCCGCCCGC
>VWYP01019183.1:79457-89464 GCA_013400435.1 Pycnonotus jocosus
CAAATAGTGTTTTTCTGTCCTGTACTGGTTTCACAAAGCTTGTATGAATTGATCACCCCTATCAGATGCTATTTTAAAAGGCTGATGATCTTGAACTATTGAAAAAGTCTGCTGTGCACTTAGGACAAGACCTACAATGGATGCTGTAGTAGAGAAATTATTGCAGATATTTGCCTTCTGCAGCGGATTTTTACATGAGGTCAAAAGTGTGTTTCTTTTTACTTTATTACTCACTTCACAGATTTTGAGGCCCATAAAAATGAAGTGACTGAAAAACTGTGACTGCTTTGCTACTGTGAGTAACTGGAGAGAAGGGTACAGGTTTTTGGGGGGTGGTAAATGAAGAGAACATCTCCAAGATGTGCATAAGAGAGACACGATCTGCAGGCTGCTGACACTGAGTAGGACTCATGGCTCATCGTGCTGCGAAGGAAATGTTACCCTCATGTAATCAAGGGCTGTTTTGGCGTCTTCTCTTCCACCGGTTCAGCAATTCCAGGTCCTCCGCCGGAGTTTGGAGCAGGCGGTGCCAGCAGAGGGAGCAGGCAGCACACCGGAGCGGGGCAGGCTTGGACACGCTGCTGAGCTTGTTCTCTTGGTTAGGTGCTAGACTCGCCAAAGTGCACCAAGATCTTTTTCTGCTTAAAGCACGGGTCAAAGGTGGGATAGGGTGAGATAAGCAGGTTTGCAGCAACTTAAAGATTGTGTCTGTGTCTTGCAGCCCCTCACCTCCTTTCCCTTATTCCTGGTATAAAGTCTCTGCTCCAGAGCAGGAATGAGGGAGGATGCATACTTCCAGATGACAAAGCACCAGGATTTGTTATATTTATTTGAACCACTGAAGTAATAGTGAGAGTAATGTTTTACGGAGAGATTTGGTTTGGAAGAGCATTAGCTTGAATGCTTAAAATTAGACAAAAATCAAACCCAGTGAATCTTCATATGATGTCCATATAATGTCCATGTAATCCATATAGTCTATATAATGGAGCCTTGCTTAATCTTAGTTCAATGCAGCATTCTGTCTCAGAAAAAGACGGTGCTTTGTATAGCAAAGTTAAGCTCTAATTAATTAAATATAACTACCTCAAGCAATAATACACAGAGTATCTTTTACTGAGGTGGGGTGTAGCTCTGCTTCCCACCATTTCTACCACGGGCTGAGACTTCGCCAACTGTTTGGGGACAGCATCATCACATCTCTTGAGACAGGTTCACCTGCACAAAATTTTATCAGTGGGGTCCACACATTAACTTAAAGTTACTGTAGGGGAAAAAGAATAGAAAAGAAGGAAGTGCCTGACTAATGGCCAGCCAAGAAGCAAAGCAATGTGGCCCCCAGAAGAGTGTCCTTTCCAGAGTCAGTAAGGAGTGAAGATGAGGAAAGTGAGTATAATTATTGTTGCCAGGCTTTCTCCTCTGTCAACTCTGCCCTTGGCATTAGGATGCAGCCAAGCTACCTCTTGGTTGTTCCTGTATATGATGCTGTCAGTGCTAACAGGATCAGATTTAAGCAGTCACAGGTGGTGTGTGTCAGTCACTCCACTGTGTGCATATTTATGGCTGCTAATGCTTATGGTTTTCTTACATGATTATTATCTACTTTTCTATTTGCTAACTCTTACTCTTCCCCTTAATTAAAACTAAAGTTACAAAACAGACAGGAAACACAAGGGGAAGAAAGATGAGATTCTTTGACTGTAAGCAATTGCTTTCTATGCGAATCTACTGAGATTTACAAGTGAAAGGCCAAGGCAACAGCATAGGAAGGAGAAGAGAGAAAGACTGACACAGCAGCTTGGGTGGAAGGCTGCAGGGCTGCAAATGACAGCTGAGCCCTCAAGGGTGCACAGAAGGCACTTGGCATTGCAAAGGTGAAGTCATTTGTGCACGTCTGTGTGGACAGTTTATGTGTCTGCCTTTTGCTACTCAGTGCTAAAAGAGGGTTTATGCAATGAAATTGTGATCACAAGGTTGGACTGGGAAGCCTACACATCAGAGCCTAACAACCCAGGAGGCACAAAAGTGTGCACACTCTTTTGGCATAGCATGGTTGAGCTCAAGCTTTATGGTTACCTCACTAGCAAGTGAAGCAAGGAAGGAAAAGTAGGTTCTATCAAATTTCTTAAATGTGAGCAGTAATTTTGAGCTTGTTTCCCTGTTCTCACTTTCTCCCGCTGATAGGACCACATGGCATGAGCAGTAACTCTGCAAACAGACCTTTTCATCAATGGTTAAAATTTTAGCAGGGGTAAGTAAAATACCATTATCTTCAATCATGACCTTTGTCACAACTTTGATTGTGAGTTTGTGTGAGATGTAGTATTAGGTGAACAAATAACACAAAATCAGTGTGAATGACTTTTTTCACCAAGAAACATATTTTTACCAAGAAAATATTAATAATATTTCTCCAGAAGGGTGTTGTCAGCTATCTCTTTATATATAGCTTACTATTTCTACTAAACAACTGAATATGGTAGAAGAGAATTTTGAGATCCATACTTTACTGTATAAGCAGTGTCTAGGTCATGTCTATTCACTGAAACAGGTCTCTCAAACTCTGAAATTTACCAGGCCAAAAGGGGAGGTAAGAAAATAGTACCATGGTTGCCTCAGCCCAGGTTGGGAGGAAACACTGGCTCAGTTGGAGATTTTCTTTTCCAGAGGACTAAATGCTCCTGTGACAGAGACAGTCAGATATCTTAAGTAAATAATGCCCCATCTTCATATTTACAGCCTTCTTTGCTGTTATTTACTTCTCTTTGAAGAAAAGATCTTTGGAGAGATCCCCTCAAAGACACAGCATAAGAGGCTTTTGTCAGCCTGTTACAGATGGGCAACTGCATGAAGGGCTGGTAAAAATCTCAGGATTTCTGTGGCAGAACTATGACTCAGCTCCCGCATGATTCCAGTCCTGTCATTGCAAAGATTTTCCTCACTCTCCATCTTTTTGTGTTTGCAGTATGAGCTCTTTAAAGCACCCTGTCAAATAGGACTTCTGCCCTCACAGCCTAGGGTTGAGGGGAACAAAAATGGATGCACTGCGGATCTGCTACAACCTTCAAATATCATTTGCAGAGAGCCACCGCCTTTTGTGAGCTCAGGAACTCACAGCTAGCAGTGTGAGTGGGTGAAGAACATGGTCCAGTTACATTTTAAAGCCACTCTCCGCGTTTTAAAGGACATTAGGGAATAACTTGAGGCCACAGGCTGGAGACCAAAGCATCATGGTTTCTTAGACAGAAACAGCCCAGTGTCCTTATCGTACAGAGAAATTACACACTGTACATTCAGACAAATCTCCCTCATATAATTAGCACACACTTGTAGTGCCATGTCTCCTGCTTGCTTTCAAGTGAATTTCTTGTTGAGCTGTTATTACACACCTTTTCCATGCTCATTATTCAGGCTTTTGTTCAAATTGCTCTTCTTTGTATATTTGTATATTACTTGTATATTACTTGTATATATTACTTGTATATTTCATACAAGAGCTGACACTCACCTGCTGTTGCCACAGATATATCCTGTTCTACCAAAACCCACAGGAATTTAATACAAAACAGAGTTGTGTGGTCACAACTCTGAAAACACACAGACTGGATTCTCAAGGGTGATTCAAGCCTCTCATGAAGCAGTATAGAATGTCCAAAGGTACCTTGTGGACATCTTCATATACTTTTTCTGTGTTAGTGTTAATTGTTATTTGCAGCCTAGTAACAAAATTAACAAAGGGAGGACCAGCAGAAAGTTAGTTCTGCTCTGATATGCTCGGGTGTAAATGTGAAGTATCCTTGTGACGAGTGCATTGCTTTTTTCAGCATCATGCACATCTGAAGGAAAGCCAGCTGCCTAACAGGACAATCTGAGGTTCTCAGTAGGGAAAACGAACAGGTTTTCTTCTGTCAGGTTGTTAGCTGCCCCAGACAGGGTATGGAAAATTTAGAAGTGACCTAAAAGCTGGGTGTTTTTCCTGGGCATTGCCATGTCTCTAAGCTTTCATAAGCTGTTATCTGCTTTGCATTTCATCAATCACACTCTAACTCACTTTGATCCTAGTTCTGACTTGAAGTTAGGTATTTTGTTGTGCTGGTTTTCTTCTTTTTTTTCCTCTCTTTTTTTTTTTTTAAGAGTTGATGAATAGCTGCAGTCATAATAAACCCAGTGACTGTGAGCTGGGTGGTCTTTAGTACTGGTACTTACTCCCTCATGTTCCTTCAGGATGTACAAAGGAAAATGAGCATGCCTTCATATGTGCTATGGGCTGAGTGTTGAACCTCCATAGGGAGTTTGAGAAGGGTAGGGGTTTTCTGGTAATCAGTGATTACTGAAAAAACACAAAACACTTGCAGTGTGCTGTGATGGCTGAATCCCTGCTCCTCAGGTTGTCCCACACAAACTTCTTCTTCAGAAACAAGCTAACGACACTCATTGCCTGGTCACTCCTTTTAATTCAACCTGGTGTTACCCACATGACCAGAAAAATGCCTGTTCATGCACTTGTGTAAGTCTGCCCTGCCCTGGTCAGTATTTGCAACACCTATCCTAGCAATCCAGTAGAGGGGTTGCCAGCAGTCCTCTGCAGATGACACAAAGCTGGGAGCGTGTGTTGATCTGTTGGAAGGTAGGAGGGCTCTGCAGAGAGACCTGGAATGGTTGGATAGTTGGGCAGAGTCCAATAGGATGAAGTTTAATAAATCCAAAATGCCTGTTCATGCACTTGTGTAAGTCTGCCCTCCCCTGGTCAGTATTTGCAACACTTGTCCTACCTGTCCCAGTAGAGGGGTTGCCAGCAGTCCAGGCAGCTGGAGCAGAAGATCACTCTCCTCAGTCTTTCTTGCTTGAATCAGGCTTGTGTCCCACTAGTATCCTAGAATGAAGAATGCTTTCCTCTCCTGTGGATCCTTGTAGTGCTCTTGTTTCTGACCTATGGAGCAGGGATGTCAGGTCAGTGTTAAAAGAAGGATTACAGGTATTGAAATAGTGCTGAGCAGGGTGCAAATAGATGCTGTGATGAATGACCAACAGACTTGAAGGACCAGGGTCTACTGAAAGTGAGTTTGTTCTGAAATTGTCTCCAAAAGTGATGAAAACTTATGGCATCATGTAGTGCCCCCCACAAGTAATTTTTGGACTGGCAGGTAAGTGAAGGGCAAATTAACTAACCAGCAGTGTTTTGCTTTGAAATATTGTGTGTATTTAATTACAGATGTTCCAGGAATGCAGATATGATGCTTCATAGATTCTGCTTTAAAAACTTTTTCTTACATACACAGAAGCTGTGGGTTATGAGGGAGAAGTTGCTTGCTTGACCTTACTCTTCAAGAACTACTCTTAAACAAGTGGATCATGTTTTGATACTGCTTTGCCTTGCCTTGGTAAAAGAATCTGCTTTTCAAACATTATAGTTCTAGCATTTTGTACAGGAAACATAAAAAAACCCCCAAACAACAACCCAACAGACAAGCAACTTATTCACTTCCATATTTATTTGCAATTTTCCAAGGAACTTACCAATAGAGGCATACCAGTTTAGTGCCAGAAAGCTGGTGTCCAAAGAGGTGCTTAATGGCTTTTAATCTGACCCTGCCTATACTGGTGCAGCTCTGCTACATTGCTACTGAAAACATAGGGGAAAAAAACCCCCTCTGCACGGTCATGCAAGTTTACTCCTTATTTACTAACCACCAGTATCCCAGGTGCATGTTGTAATACCCCAGCTCCACTTGTCACACCAGTTCTCTGCAAGTCAGATCATTTGTCTTCCTGCAGTCATGTAGGAAACTGCCACCCACCTTCTGTCATTGACTTTGAGTCCTCATAGCTGGGTGTTTGTAAGCTGCACTGCCCAACAGACCCATCTGTTGCTCTGCCCTTCCAGATCACTGATGTGCCATGAGGGAACCAGCCCATTAATACTGACTTGCAGACACCTGTTTCTCACCGAGCCCTTTCACCCAGGGAACTTTGTCAGCCAGATGGGTCTAGCTCATACTTAATTCTCTGAGAGGGGACTGCAGTATTCCAGACTGACACACACGCTTTTTCTGTGGGAAGCTGGCTCCCCAGATTTTTGGTACTCATTCCTTTGCAACAGATGTTGAGGTGGAGGAGGCCTCAGTGAACAGCCAGCTGTATACCTGCATGTTGGAAGGTGCCTGAAACAGGTTTCCTTCACAGTGCTACAGAGGAGGAAGAGGCAGTGTGGAACACCATGAGGTTTGGTCAGGCACTGAGCTCTTCTAGGACTTTCTGGGACTTTCCAGATACTACTCTCTCCATGCTCCAGCTAACCTATGGGGTAAAGTCTCGCTTGTGTCATGAAGTCTAAAAGGAAAATTAATCTTTTAACTCATACTGCTTTTTCAAGGGGCTGTCTTTTTCAGGAAGATTCCTGGTTGTGCCAGGAATTTTTCCTGACTCAAAAGTGGTTCCAACCTAACTTTTTGCACAGCAGGAGCTAGTTTGATAGGGCATATGTTCCTCTGAGAAACATGCATTTAAAATCTAGTTCATGATCTGCATTTGGCTGGTTCCAGGCATGGTGAGCAGCCCTTGGAACAGAAATGCCGATGGCAGTCTGTGGGGAACTGCTTAAAAAAAAAGCCTGTTGTGGCAGTGGCTTGATCCTGCTCTTCTTCCTGTGACACATTTAGTTCTGATTTCAAACCTACACCTGGTCAAACAGATCATTCTTGGCCGTTCTCATTTTTCATTCTCATCCCAGCTACTCTAGTGGTAGGTCCTTAGTGTATGATCTAGTTGAGGTGTTAGGGCTTGTGTTGGACTCGATCTTGAAGGTCTCTTCCAACCTAGAAATTCTGTGTTTCTGTGATTCTATATCATCAGCTTTCTGCTAAAAACAGAAGTATTTTCTGATTGTGTCTGTCTTCCACCCAGCCTGTTCATCACCTCCCAGGGCACCTTTCCTCCTGCTGTGAGGACTGGGGGATTTCACACGGCATGGTGTTTCACCTTTGTGTTTCAGCTGGCAAAGCTTCTGGCACCAGGTCATGCTCATGACTGGTGGTGGTGGCTGAGGGAGAGTCTGTGTGGGTGCTGGCACACCCTGCTCAGCTGGGCAGGAGAGAGCAATCATGGCCAGGGCACAGACTGCAGGTGTGACTCAGCTTCCTTGCTGCCTGGGTCAAAGGAAGGGCAGAGCTGGGCAGCAGAAACAAACCACTCAGTCCTTAACAAAAAGGGAAGAGGCCCAGACTGAGTCAGTGCACATCTTATGTCACGGAGGACATCCCTGGGAAAAGCCAAGCTTTGCTGTGTTCCTGCTTGATGGATGTGGTGCAGGAGGGATGCTGCGGAAGCTGAGCAGTTCACAACAAAGCCATGTGGTCACTTGGTATCTGCAGGTTTTCTGTGAGGTGGTGTCATTTCTGCTCTGATGTTGCTGTCACTTGCCAGGACCTTTGGGCCTCTCTTTAGGCATACAGTCTGGTGCTCCCAAACAGGAGGACGGTAATTCCTTTCCCTCCTGTTTGGCATCTTGTACACCATATTTCACAGCCAGCGTTTCTCTGCAGAATGCTCAGTTCTTGTGGGATCTGCTGGTAGCATGGGTGTTAATGGGATGGCAGGCTGCCTAGGAGTACTGAAGGGGAGAGCACGAGCTTCCACTGAGCACCACGAGCCCTAGCTTTCCTGGTACTGGCATCTGGAGTGAGACAATTCCCCCTTGCCACACAGCCTGCTGTGACTGATGAACAGTCATAGCACAGGGGTTAGTGAGTTGCCAGAGGTCACAGAAAAAAATCCATGCTAGTTCTGGGATGAGGATGTGATACATTTTCTTTCTCAGCTCACTGCATTAACGACAGGACCCTGCCGCCTTACCCAGATGTGGACCATCTATGCAGGGATGCTCAGCACCTCCAGCAGGTGTCCGTGCTAACCAAGTCAAATGTCTGCCTGGATGTGTTTTATTCCAAGTGAGGAATAGGAGGACAAATGGCCAGCAATACCTCCTCACTACAGCAGTCTCTCAGCTTTGCAGAGGCAGGACAGTCTCTCTGTCCACCCTGGAGCAGCCAGCACAGTCCTCTTGGGTCAATTACCAGCAGCTTTCCTTCCTGGAGAAAACCTTGTTTTCTCAGTTGTGAACATCACAAGTGCACACAATCGCTGCCCTCCCAGTGCAGGTACTAACACAGGCAGTGACATAAAAGGAGCTCGTCCAGAACTGCAATTCTGTGCTGGAGTGCTGGAGATGCTGTACTTGGCTTAGCTGAGCTCTTTAACAGAGTATATGATGTGAAACAGAAACTTCTGTGATGCAATTACAGCCCTGTGTAGCACCATGTGACGAAAATAGGGCACAAAAACCATGCAACCATGTCAGAGATTTGTGAAGTATTTTCAAACCCTCTTTCAAATTAATGAGTGCAGAGTGAGTGATTGAGTGTCATCATGCAGCCTTTACAGGATGGCCAGGGTATCAGACACAGCTAGCATGGGTTTAGGAGGGGTAGGTCATGTTTGACCAACCTGATCTCATTTTATGACCAGGTGACCTGCCTGGTGGATGCAGGGAAGGCTGTGGATGTTGTTTATTTGGACTTTAGCCAGGCCTTTGACACTGTCTCCCATAGCATACTCCTGGATAAGCTGGCAGCCTGGGGTTTGGACAGGAGCACTCTGTGCTGGGTTAGGAACTGGCTGCATGGCCGGGCCCAGAGAGTGGTGGTGAATGGTGCTGCATCCAGCTGGCAGCTATGCACCAGTGGTGCTCCTCAGGGGTCTGTGCTGGGGCCAGTTTTGTTTAGTATTTTCATTGACGACATGGATGAGGGTAATGAGTCTTTCATTAGTAAATTTGCAGATGACACGAAGCTGGGAGCATGTGTTGATCTGTTGGAAGGTAGGAGGGCTCTGCAGAGAGACCTGGAATGGTTGGATGGATGGGCAGAGTCCAATAGGATGAAGCTTAATAAGTCCAAGTGTCGAGTCCTGCACTTCGGCCACAACAACCCCCTGCAACGTTATAGACTGGGGACAGTGTGGCTGGAGAGTGTTCAGGCAGAAAGGGACCTGGGGGCACTGGTGACAGCAGCTGAACATGAGCCAGCAGAGTGGCCTGGTGGCCAGGAAGCCCAAGGNGCTTCCTAAAAGGGGTTGGTCTCTTTCTCCAGGCAGAAACAGACAGAAGGAGAGGACACAGTCTTAAGCTGCACCAAGGAAAATATAAGTTGAATATTAGGAAAAAGTTTTTACAGAAAGGATGATAAAATATTGGCCTACCCAGGGAGGTGGTGGAGTCTCCACCCCTGGATGTGTTTAAAAAAAGATTGGATGTGGCACTTGGTGCCACGATCTAGTTGAGATGTTGGGGCATGGGTTGGACTCAATGATCTTAAAGGTCTCTTCCAACCTAGTGATTCTGTGATTCTGTGATACTGCAATGACCACAATGGCTGCTCCTAACAATGAAGAAGTGAAGAAAGAGAAGAAGGAGGTGGGGGAGAAGGCAGGAGGAGGGAGGGTTGGGCTACTTTGTCCTGTGGCTACTGAAGAGCATGACAGAAGTAGAGAAGAACAAAGAAAAAGAATGCAAAGGAGTGATCAAGACTGAAGACCAACAGTGAAGAGCAAGCCCCTTGTGTTTTCTGACTGCAGATGATGTGCTTGATTATAGAGCTCCCAGGGATGAGGAGTGTTTGTCCATCTTCAGGAATTCCTTATTGTCGTTTGTGAGAGTATAACTATTTGGTCTTGAAAAGACAATTCAGCAGCTCCATCTCAGAGGCAAACAGGGCAAACAGGCAATTGGTTTCAACCAATACAAGCCATGCAGCCTCTGACCCAAGAAGGGTGTTTGGTGGCCTGTGCAGTCCACATATGTGGGGGCATATTCCTGAAAATAAGACCACTCCTGTCCTGGAAGGATTTTGTGGGGACAGCAGAGTCCAGGAAAGCTGTGGTCTTTTTCTTAATGACTACAGGTCCCTGCCTTAAAAGCAAGATGTGTCATGTATGTCCTGGGTTGTAGTATA
>VWYP01019188.1:1841-46722 GCA_013400435.1 Pycnonotus jocosus
TCCCTCTATTCAGGCCCGAGTACCGGTTGTCTCCACCCTGGCTATGTCCTTTTATTTTACAAATGGGTTTTCTGAAGCGAATGCCGAGTTACGGGAAAAGAAAGAAAAAAAGAAAAAGCCTCTGCTTGAGGCTTCGGGGTTTTAGGTTCAAGATTTGAGTTTAACAAATATTTCATACACGAATTTATACCATATTCCCCACAGTCCCTAAAGGATATCGATATTGATGTTAACGGGAAAAATATCTCAATATTTAGTAAATAAATACTTCATATTTTATTTCAATATGCAATGCCAACATGTGTCTACATAGCTTCCTCTCTTCAAGATTGCTATTTCTGATCACAAATTTAATATGGTCTCATTAGCTTTTGATAAGCTCAGGTGTACTTCTGTTTTTTACTTTTACTTCAGCTTCCAGTTTCTTTTCTGACATTGTTCTGTTTTTTCTTCCCTCTTATGCTGGTGACTCTTCTTGTCCCTTTCACATCATCTTGATCTCTATAATTTACTGCTCTCTATCTCCCTGTTTCTCCTTCTCTTTTTCTGACTCTAATTCATAGACCACTTCAGCCTGTTATTTCCTCTTTCACCTGTATTCCTTTTCCTTTCCCTTGATGACAATTTTTTTTCTGTTAAAGTCCTAGTCTATTTTTACTGCTGAATAGAACTCAGATTAAGTCTTACTTAAAATGAGTCTTTACTCAAATAATTTATTATTTTAAGAGGTGGAACTGTGAAATATTGTTAATGAAGAACTGTTATAATTAGATTTAAAATTTTTTGCACTACATTAGCTGTTTTTCATTGCTCTGAATATGGGTGCCAGATACTTTTGTTCATTGCATCCTTCCCTGGAGCTCGCTCCTCTCTAAACCTTCTCAAGATTAACGTCTCACCCCAAAAGTATTTCTGAATCTACAATAGCAAAAATACACTAGGTCAATGACAAACAAATCACAAAGCTGTGGGCACATGAGGTTGTGCAGCCACTCTAAGGTGTGCCCACTTTTCTTCATCAGCAGCACCCCTGTCCCAGGCAGCTGTGTCAGAAGTCAGCACATGTGCAAATGCATAAAGATTTTTTTCCTTTACACTTTAGGAAAGTCACAAATTAGCCACAATTATAATGGTAAATAGAACCTTTGTATTTTGTGCTTTTCGTTAAAATATGGCAAGCTAATCGGTTTATAGCTTTCTTACAGGCAGCATTTATTGCCTCACTTTGTTAATTAGCTTGTGGGATAACACACTTTCATTTTGTGTTTTCATTTTATTTTATGGCATAGATCTTCATTGACTTTTAGTGTTTCAAGTGGAGATTGATTAACAGGTTTGTTCTGCTGTTTCATGGCAACCTGTGCATCACATTAAAGCAGTCAGAGTTAATTACCATAATAAAAAACCCTCTATCACCTCGCTGACAACCTAAATAGACCAGCTTTTTGTCATCTGATGATGCATACACTCTGCTGTACGCCTCTGGAGTGCATAGATCAAGCAAATACAAGTTAACAGCAGATAAGAGAGGCAAAGACCAGAACTTAAATCAAAAGGAGCCATTGATTTGAAAAACAAGGGGACCAGGGCTCACTTTTCCCCTAGGAAACCCAAAGCAAGAGCTGCAAGACTTCACAAGCAGCATGCAACGTAAGAAATAAGAGGACTGATGGAGCAGACATTCAGTTACAAAAGAATCTTGAATACTCTATACAGGGAATACTTAGAAATAGAGGGTTTGAAGAGATGATATGAAAAACAGGTTTTCAGAATGGGGTTAATGCAAGTACATTCACATTACTGTGTAGCTGGAGGGGTGAGAGCCCTGCCTGAGCAGCCACAGATGAGGCAAGCTTCGCAAAGGTCTTCAAGTGTCTTTGAGGGCTTAGAAGTGCTTCAAGACTTCATGCACCTCAAGACTTTGTGCCTTCTCAGATCTCATTTTCCCTTCACATAAAATTATCATTGCGTGCAAAGTGGTTAAATGCATTATTGCCGTTTGGCCAATGGAATGAGTAAGACAATGGGGATACTTGGGATTTGCATAAATGTTACTCTAATTTGTTGTTTCTCAGAGGAGACATTCCACAGCCTACAGTGCAATGAAGATTTTCCAGTTATAGAAAATGGACCGTGAGGAGCGTGCCAGCACCAGTGTGGATGGACTGGGAATTGTACAGAAAGTGCAAGCTTGAATATAGATTAAAAAGTGCAAGGAAATGAAAGCCTCTGATGGTTATATCAAAGCATTTCATTAGAGATGGAAGTACGGCTACCTGCTATATACTTCAAGGACCTTAATAATTCAAAGTAATGGTAGAAACAGTGTATATTGGGCTCCTGTATTTCCCAAAGTATTGCATTTTATGAAGGGTTGAACAACTTCACAGAGGCACAGCAGCACTTTTGATTACATAGTATTATGTTGGATTTTTCCCCTGAGCAACAAAAATCTACGAGATAAACTAATACAGTTGTAACCATCTGTGGATTGCTTATTCATTTGTTAATTCATTTATTCTTTTCTGAGTGTGCCTGAAAAAAAATGAATCTGTATTTACCAGAAGTGTGGCTTTTTTTACAGTTTATTACCTAATTCTTGTTATTGTAATGCATATTACCATGTCAAAAGAAATTCTTATTAAGAGGTAGAATGCAAATGAAATATACATTTAATTTGAAGGGAATGCCAGTATAGGTAAGATGTTGAAGGTTGTTTTTTAAAAGATCACTGCTACTTGACACATAAATATTTACAAGGTGTAGAACTGTACTCAGAAGGCCCAAACATTAACAAAAAGCATCACAGACCACAACTATCCATCTATTTTTCAATGAAAGAGACAGTAAAAGGATAGACACAATTTGAATTAAGAATTAATCCACATTAATCCTTTATACATGACAGAATAGAGGAGAATATATCATCTGTAAGAAAGAGCAGTGACTCCCTTTAAAGTTCATATATTCCAGGTAGTTTTGGATTCAGGTTGGGCTACAAGTAAAGAGGAAAGCTGTCATCACAAGTTTGCAAGGTTTCATCTAACCCAATAGGTGTCAATTACATAAACATGAGCATTTGTCTCTGTTCACCCTGTACTGTTCTGAATGTACACAGCAATTTTAAATTCTGAAACTGGAGAACAGGGAAATGTGAAAAATTAATGATGTAGTTGCAGTTCTCTGCCAGTCCTGGCTCGCATCTCAACCACAATGCTGGGGGCAGGTATGCAGTTAGAGCTTGGCATTTCCCAAGGGGAAGTTCAGCAACAAGAAAAACAAGAAAGCAGTGATGAATTCTGAATCACATAAAACTATGCTATTCCTTAGCTTAATGGCAATCATTCACATAAAACTGCATTTTAATATTGCTGTTGAAATGCCATTGAAATGGCAGGTCTGGCAGCGCACTTCCAGAGGCTTTTCATGAAACTTTCCTTTAATGTTGTTTTCCTTTTTCTGACCTTAAAAAGTAAAAAGGGCTGAAGACTTTGCTTCCAGCATCATAAGACGATTACTTTGGTGCTCTCATTGTAGATTTTATATCTTTAGTATTGTTCTGAGATCCTAATTTTCAGATGTGGGAAACTAACTAGTGCACCTAATATATGGACAAGGAAGGAAGAGGAAGAGAGGCCCTCATAACATTGTTGTGGCACTTCGTAGGTGCTCAGCCTCTATGTTCTTCTGAGTGTTGGTTGGTTTTCTTCTTCTTTATGCAAGTCAAAGTGGGTTTGACTTAGGAAAACCTGGGAAAACACCTAGGAAAAACACACCTGGGAAAACACTAGAGAATGTTATGGCTTTCCTAAAAGCATATTGCCTAAGGAGTCTGTCAACCTAAATTATAAACACCAGGAGACTCTTGCAGGATCACCTACTTTGTTCTAATGCAAATCAGCCACAGAGTTAAAATGCCCCCACATCTTTCTCTGCCAATTTTAGATGTGTTGGCATCAGCTTCTCGTCTTGTATTCCCTGCCTCTCTCTGCAGTAGTCTGGAATCCTTTGTTACCCTATGATTTTTTTCCTTGCTCTCCTGGTAATTATACACAGAAAGCAAGACATCTTTGGATGCTTTTTTTTTTTTTTNGCCCTATAAATTGTGCATAGATACTCAGCCAGCAATTTTCCCTATCCCACCATCACATTCTTGGCTCTTCTTAAAACCATATAATTTTCTTAATATCAGAAGGGTGATGCTAGGCTTGGTACACTACTCTGGTATCAATCTCTGTGCCTTACAAAAAGTGTTTTTAGGTCCCTGTTTCTCTGTGCTTCTCTTGCCCAAGGCTGTACTCCTAGCATTTCTGATGCTGTATCATTGCAAAAGTTCATGCTAAGTTATTTAGTTATTTACCTGCTGTATTCCCCAAACTTCTCAGGGGACATTCAGTCATGAAACATCTCTTTGTTTGAAATCTAAAGTAATCTTTTTTCTCGGTCAGACCATACTAACAATATTTCTTGTTATTCTTTATTATCGCCTTGTTCTTACTTGATCTACTTTCATGTTATCCGTAAATGTCAACTGCAGAGTTTTATATGAAATGTGTATAACTAGCCTCCAGAGGTTAAAACAAACAAACAAAAACCCAAAAAACAACTACTTCAAGATTTCTTCATTAATGATTACTTTTTCTGATATATTCATTCAGACAATTGTTGATCTGTGTGCTCTCTTACATAGCAGAGTTCCACTTTGTCTTTCTTTTTGAATTATAGGTTTTGTGCTGCAAAGTGTCCCATGGACGTCCACATACATTAAATACATGCAATTACTTGTATCAATGAAAATTTAAAATATCACCAAAGGAATAACTCAAGTTTACTTAATATGACCTACTTTTCAAAAGAAAAAGTACAGATTTTATAAAAAAACCTGGACAGTTATAAGTAGGAGGAAATAACTACTTCAGATGAAGTGTCAACCAGCTGGAAATGAAAAAAAATTCGCCAAAATTTTAAGTATGTGATGAAGAATAAGACAGGAAAATATAGTTATTTTTTTCCTGGCTTTAATTTTTTTTCTAACATGGAGAGCATGAAAGCTCATATCTGGTACTAAAATTGAGATATAAAGTGAGTGTGAACATTTATGCTACTGTAAATCATCTCTGCACCAATGGGCTAGCAAAAATTAAAATGAGTATCCTAGGATAACCCAAAAATGAATTTCATATCTGTGCCCCAAACTTGTTACTTTTTCTTTAATGCCCAGGGGTGCACCTGGAAGTGGAATTGCAACACTGGGAGGTTTGCCATGGTCCCTCTAGAAAGTCAAAGCACCAGAGGCAAAGCAAGCCCTCTCTGCTTTGTGGGTTTTTTTCAATCTTTCTTTCCTCTCTTGCATCTTGTACTGTCTCAAAGCCAATTCCACAAGTGCTTGCCTGCAGCTGCAGCACTGCTGGGCCAGGTGGCTTCGCTCCAGGCCTGATCACTCCAGGCTGAGGAGCCCTCATGGCTGTGCCTTGCCCTGCCTTGCCTTGCCTTGCCTTGCTCTGCCTTACCCTGCCTGGCCTTGCCTTGCCTTGCTCTGACCTTCCTTGCCCTTCTCTGCCTTGCCCTGCCTTTCCTGCTGAGAGGAATGACAGACTTGTCTTTACAAACAAGTCTGCTGGTAGATAAAACTATCACAAAGAGATAAAAGAAACAGTGGGAAGGGTTCCACTGATTGATGAATGGAAAAGAAGATATTTGCCTTTACAAACAAATTGTAGGTTTGCTGATAAATGAAATTGGATATTGAAAGATGAAAGAAACAATGGGGAAAACCCATAAGAATTAAAAATTAAAAGCGGGGTTATACATTAAAGGGGAATTCTTGGTATTAGGCACTCCAGGAAGTCTGTACATCTCAAGTACCTCAGCCACTGGGGAAAGAGAGAGGGAAATGTGGCTGGGAAATTAGGACAAAAAGGAGGCTGTGTCCTCCAGAAATTTGAAAGACCCCAGGGGAAGTGCCTCATGGCCTCTCCCTTTATTTGAATAAAGTAAAAGGACTCCTCTGTCTCCTTTTTGGACATAAACCTCTGGCATTTGTGGACTAATTTTGCTAACACTGCCCAGCTCTCTCAGGCCATGAGGAAGGTGAAGCCCCTCCACTGAGTTCCAGCCCCTGACCGAGTGCCAGCCTGCCTTTCTCAACAGAATTCCTGCTGCTCTGAGGCATAAGCAGTAAAGAGGAGGAGGAAGGCTGACACCACCTTCCCTTTTTCTCCCTACAGAGGTTCCATTTTGTGAAGGGTGGTTGTTACCCTGCTATTCTGGTTTTCTCTTTGTTCCTGAGGAGTTTGTGAGATTTTGTACCTAGTGATTATTCACTTTTTTTTTTTTTTTTTCCTGTTGCTGCTTTGCTTGTTAGTAAACTGTTGGGGTTTTCCCCTATTTCTGCTCATATTCATTTTCTCATTATTGGTGGAAAGGGATTGGTTGAAACTTAGTGGAGGTTACTCATTTTAAAGCGCCCACCTTTTAAATTGTCTTGAACCAAAATACGTTGTCATTCTTCCACTTAGGTCTTCAGTACTAGTTGTGCTTACAGTCAGACTTTGAACTGCCAAATTAGTTTCTATAGTGGCACAATCCCATGTTCTTGTTTGCATCTCAAAATTAGCATTTCAAAATGCAGGCACTGCAAGCACCGTTTAGGGGAGCAGGTCATAGAACAATAGAATCATACAATTGGTTGGAAAGGATCTTAAAGGTTGTCTTATTCCAGGCTCCCTGGGAGATATTCCACTAGACCAGGCTCCTCAAAGCACATCCAATCTGGCTTTGAACAGATAGGGCATCTACAACTTCTCTGGACAGCCTGTTTCCAGACAAAGCTTGTTTTTCTTTCTTGGGGAAAGTAACTACATTTTTTCCTCAAAAGTCTATATCTACACAAATAATACATCCTTTAGGTTGAAAAATGTGCAAGAAATTAGGAAATGCAAAAATTGAGAAATTAATTTTATTCTTCCCCTGCAGTACAGTGCAGTCCTTAAAGAACAGCACACTACTTTGGCTCCCTTTTAGCAGGTAACACTGGGTGTTTCCTAGGAGGGGGTCAATGGCCAAGTGGAGAAGGCATTTGCAGGAAGGGATGTCCTTAACATAGACAGTTCTGAGCAGGGTAGGGTTTGGTTCCAGCAACTGCTGTCAAAATGCTTTCTGGATACACCTAACCAGCCCTGAACAAGGATGCAGGCCAGCAAAAGTAGCTCTTTAACATCTTGTTCTACCCTTATCATTCAGTATGTGTCCTGATATGTGATTCATTGCAGTTCTAAAAGTCTAATCTAAAGATGGAAGGAGCAGGCTCTTCTTAAGTGACTCATCCTGATGGTATCTGAATAGGTCACAAATATTAATTTAAGGAAGCCCTTGTGCGACCTTTAACAGACACAGAGAAGAGCCAGGGAATGGTTTTTCAAATCTGATTTTTCTTGTCAGGCTGAAAGGAGAGGCCTGGGGCTGATATTTCAGTGTAATTCAGCACTACACAACACTCATCTGGTCAAAGAACAGCTTTAATCCCTTTAAAAATAAATATCTTATTGTGTCAAATACAGTTTCTTTTATTGGATTTCTAGTTGAAATGTTCCTCACTGAGTGGATTTTATTTTTTAATAATATAAGAAAGGATAAATATGAAGGAAAATTTCGACTGTAAATGCCTAAAGTTTGCAAGAATTGTTGCTGATGGGTCTGTTGGTCCCAAAGGCTTGTACCACTACTGCAGCTGTGGGAGGGCACAGGGCCAGTCCTGCTGGGTTATGTCATAGTTGTGCCAGTCCCACTTTTCCAGCAAAGGGAGATGATTCATCATCCACAAAAACTGGGGCACAGGTGATGGAGAAATCTGTAATAACTCTGAAATAAAATGTAATTAAAAATCTGTCATTTATGCACTTATTCCTTGTCCCCCTTGCACACTGAGTATGGATAACCAAAATATTCCTATTTTTGTTCTGCATCAGAAAATAATGTTCTCAAAGGGTTGAAGGTACTCCACAACACAAGTGTATTTTTGGCAGTGTATTTAACACTGATGCAAACCTGATGCCACAAGTCCATGAAGACAGAGGCACAGAGTGGGCTCAGCAATCCCTTGCTGCAAAAGCACTACAGGATACAGTCACTCATTGGGATGGAAAGCAGTTGCCTTGTGCTTACTGAGGGAAATCAAAAGTCTCCTTCTCCGTCTTGTACCCTGGACTCCTGGCAGCACTACTGTCCTGGAGCTCACCACCCCTGGGTAAAATGGAGCCCTCCTTCTCCTGGTTAATGGTCACCCTATGGCCAGATTCTCACCTGAAACAAAATTATCTTATGGGTGTTGTCAGAATTGATTTGATGGCAGGCACACCTCTCCTCTACCCAGAGATTTTTAGTAGAAATATTTTTCTCTTGCAGTTTCCAATTGTCTCCTGGCATGATGAAGAATGTCTTACCACAGGTCTGACCTTTAAGACCCTTTCTGTTGACAGCCATTTCATGATTTTCCACTAGTTCCTTTGATGTCCCTGATATAGTGACAGCTGGGGCATTTCTCAGCCTCTGTCAGAGGAGTGTCTTTACTCAGGCTCAGATTCATTCTTAGTGGCAACAGCAAGCCAGCATTTTCTCCAGCACTTTTTTTTTAAGGATATTCTTCTGCTTTGGGGGAGATTTAGTGTATGAGCAAATCAGATTTCCTCATGGAACCTTTCTTTTAATGTTAATGCTTGAGAAATCAACATTGCTCAACCACTCTGATTTGCTACATGCCAAAAGCAATTCTTCAGATCTCTCCTAATTCTCTAGAGGCTTTGACATGTTCTCACTTCACTGTTTTCTGTGCTGTCAGTGCTCTACCCTGATCAAATCCCCACAACCATAATACACTAAGCAAACATGCACCTGAGGTTAGGACCTAGAGAAGCATAATTTACAACCTAGGGAAAAGATTACCTTTAGATGCTTATAGCATATTTCTAGCAAAGCTGCAGATACTTGATCTGGATGGTGTTAGAGGAACTGGAATAATTAAAAATAAGTAAGTGGTTTTATAGCACTGCTTACTACCATAGTATCAAAATCTTGGGAACAATAACAAAAAAATCCTAGTATGAAATTAGCATAGGCTCTAATTTTAACTCAAATTTAATTCAGGTGAGCCATGACTGCATAGTTCTTGAGATAAATGTATAGAAGATCAATTATATCTTGAAGTACACAGAAAACCAATTGTATGGTGAATTTAGTGGCATTTGAGGCTTCAAAAACAACAACAAAAGTCTGAAAATCAATTTCAGAATATTTTTGTATTTTACATCTTTGTCTGAAACAGGTGTTGGTAAATGTCACATATAAATTTGACAAATAATAAATAATTAAAGGTCTTTAGGCATAAGAAGGGCAAGCCATTATGCATTTCCAGTACAAAACTATTTAAATAAAAAGTGAGCCTGAACCTTCATTGCTATGTGTACTGAACTTTGTGGAGAGTTTTGACTGTGCAGAAATTTGTAGAGATTAGAATATTTGCATAAGGAAAAGTGAGAAGTAACCCAAAACTTGATTCTTGGTATTATACATTAGATGGAAATACACCCACTCTTTATTTCCCTTGAACAAAATACCCTGCACTATCTGTATTTCCCTTGAGCTCAATCTCCACACTCCAACAAAACTGAAGGCAAATAGAACTGAATGCAAATAGAAGCCTTTTAACAAAAACACCCCAAGACTCATTAATCTGCTTTTTATGTAATATCACTTTTTTTCCTCCCTTTACTTTTCCTAGTCCCCTCCCCTCTGTTTTCATAAGTAACTGCAAGTGTCATCATACAAGAAAAAATCAGAGTTTATCTGCAACACAGTGGCCATGGTAAGAACTTTGCTGTTGCTGAAGCCAGTCTTAGTGCTGGATGGACCGTGGGCTAGAGCTGCACCACTAGAGCAAGGGAAATGCTCTTTGGAATGTGTTACTTCAACATCCTGGCTGAGCTTTTTAACAATGCGTGTGACGTGGATTTTCAGCCACTGGGCATCAGTCTCCTTGTGCTGATAACCTTTGCTGTCCTCCAGATAGGAGAGGTGGAAAGCCATGGTGCTCTCCTGACTGGGTAATTTCTCTCCCAGCAGGTGAGCCATGTCTCTGAGGCAAGGAGGAGGGAAAGGGTCTATCCTATGAAAACAAAACCCCCCTGTGTCATGCTAGACACGGTCAGCATGGTCTCCTGTCTGCAGTGGGGCCAGGCTCATCCCAGCTCTCAAGGCTGGCTGTTGTGCCAGGGGCTTTGATGCTCCCCTACGCTGCTTATGCACCAGCTCTAGAAACAGCAACATGGAGGGCTAATTTGGGCATTGGACCTTAATGGCCTTGGAGATGTAAATGATATTTTGGTAGCAATTAAGCAAAACCCAGATAGCATCAGAATCAAGGCTGATGTTCAGAAGCAGAGGTTTTGAGGCACTTTGTAATGCCATTACTGCAATCCTCATTTTAAGCTCTTCCTGTGTCACTGTAAATAAAGGCAAAAATAAACACAGTCAGTGACCATGTTCAAAAACACCCTAGTGGATATGGTGATGCTTGTACAGAACACCCTCAGGTTTCTGACTGAGAGTGGGAAAAAGGGGAACACATGCTAAGCCCAGCAACTCCTGTGCTTGGCTTTCCTTTGTATTATATACAGGTACCACTGTAAAGAAGTCTGAAATCCTACAAATGTTCTTACAACTACTGCCTCCTCTGAATCTGCTGCCTAAAACCCCTGCTGAGCCAGAGGCTCAAATATGCTCAATGAAACAGAGGATAAATATAGAGAGGGACAATATTACAAGAATCTGAAACTGGCAGCTACAGACTGAAGTTCCATTTAGATCAGTAGAACCTGGAGTTTGAAGCAAAATGTAGTCACCATTCTTTTTTTTCCCCTTAATCAAAGCCAGAGAGAGATTTAATTACTGCAGAACTTTGGGTTTGCCTGTTATCCTGGAAATAAGGTTGCTTTATGTCTTAGTTTAACCTAAAGTACATATATTTTATGCTATCAATGTTATATGAAGTGCCTTTGATCCAGCAGATTACTTAAATCTTATAGTTTAAAGGTAATAAAAATGCCCAGTTAGTCATTTGGGAATGAAATCATTGATATTTTCTCTCAGTCCTTGCTTTTATACTGCTGTAAATAAGATATTTGATGTAAAGATAATTTAAGAAACAATAATTCTAAAAAAAGGTGGATCTCTGGTTACAGAGACACGTGGTTGGAGTTTTCAGTGCTGTCTCTTTGATAACACTTGCATCACTGCTGAAGGGTGTGGTATCAGCAGGGGGAAAAAATTGTATTAATATTAATGGTCACTGCAACTTTTCAGTAAATTGTGATTCCAGTTTAGGATCTCTCCTAGTCTTCTGTTCCTTCACTCCATTATCGGGAGGCACAGAGGTAAAAAGGGACAGTTTGAGTGGGTTTAATTTTCTAGCAGGGTTTTAAACCAGCACAGTGAAGAAGAGAGAGTTCAGATACCCTGCTCTATCAATACACAAAATGCTAAGATGATTGTTTAGTGACTGCAGTGCACCTAAGTTTACTCTGCAACAAATTTCATATCCATATGGGCTGCAATGATGTTTTGCAGCTGGCTTATGTCTGTGTTTGCCAGAACTTGCCTTACATTTTCCTGCACAAATAAATTTTTAAAATACACAAAATCCTTGGCAGCTATGATGTACCAACAGCATCCAAACACTTAATTTCAGTGTCTTCTTGGTAAAACCTCTAAATATCAAAATTTAGACCTCTAATTCTCAAAATGTGTGATCTCTATTTTACTGGTGTCAGCTGAAATCACTGGCTGAAAATTAAGTGTTTACTATCTATTTTTTCCCTTCAGTTTCGGAAAGCATCTTGTTTCTTAAAAACACAAGCAAACAACAACAACCACAACTGAACCCCCACCCCTAGCCAAAAAAACCCCCAAACATAATGTTTCAGAGGACAATAGTTGTATAAGAATGTAAATTCTATAAAGCCCACTGATATAAATCTTGTCCTCCATAGTCAATCTCAAGATCTGAGCTTGGATTCTGGCCGTGGCACCTTGATATTGTTACAGTCTCCCCTGGCTGGTCCATGACCATGACTGTAGAACATAGTACATGTGAACAGAACACCTTAAGTCAAAGTGTTGCTTTGATTTTTACAGCTTTCTGATGTTTTTTCATTCCTTTAGTGGAGTTTCTCACAGATTTCATGTAAACAGACTGATGTGTTTGCAACCGTTCCCTTTGTTATCATTCCTTTCTCTAAGGAGGAGTCAGATGATGGACTTCTGGTTTGACCAGTGGGGTTGGAGAGGTGGCAACCTCATCCTCCAACCTGTGGTCCTTGCCACAAAACTATATTAATCCCAAGCAGAAAAATAAACTGCCCTTTTTTTGCCCTCTGAACTTGACTCAAAAGAGCCTTGTTCATTTCGTGTCCTATAGCAACAGGTCAGAAATAAGTTTTACCTACCAAATCTCATTTTCTTGTGCACACAACCAACTTCATGCATTACAGCTTTCCTGGTGTACAGCAATGCAAGAGCAATGGCTCGACTTGAGCCTACCCTCCGAAGTTCTTTTCCTCTTCGCATCTCTGCCTGTTCAACTGTAGCCAGTTTTCCCCTGACGAGTCACAGGCAATTCCCCTCAGACCCTTAACATATAGCTGAGCTGCCCCAGGGATTCATGAGACCATAAGAGAACAGTGTTGCACTCTCATCCCTCTCCCCTGCTCTTTCCTCTGATCTGCACCATGAGGAGAGTTGAGGAGGCAGCAAAGGGAAAAAAAAGATACCAGAAAATGGGAACCAGTTGTGACTCATCAGGCCAACAAGAAGTTTTGCTTTCACCATTACAGGTTCGTGGAGGGCTGGAGACTGACAGATGCTGGTCACAGGCAGCACCCAAACCTAGGGGACATCTAAGTCTTCCTGTCACTGTCCTGGAAGCCCCCACCAGCTGTCCAGATCCACAGCAAGCTGTTGTCAGTTTGGATAGCATCTCTACATATGAGCATCTGGCACCACAGGAGATGGCTGCCTCGTGTCATCTTCCATAAATATATATCTTCCCTGTTAAGAAGGCTGGAACTATGAGCACCCTCTGCCCTCTGTCACCTTGTGTCAGTATGAAGACTTGTATGCATAACTAGGGTGATACAACACCCTAATTCTTCTGTCAGAACCAGGAGATTTACCAAAGATTTAGATCCAGCATTTACAGAATGTAACTTCTGCTACAAATCTCATTAGTCTTCCAATGTAATGAAAATTTTTTGTTTGATTTTGTTTGGCTTTATTAGAACACACACAGGAGCTTCAAATGACTTTATTAATGACCTTCTCCAAAGACATTGAGGGTGTGCAGTAAGCTAGCACTGTAATCCTGTACTCTAAATGCATCAGTTTTTATTAATAGTCATAATTACCTCCTGAGTGGGAAATGTTTTCAGATTCCAAGGACTTCATAACCTAAAAGTATTTTTCAGCTATTGCTCTTCCTGTGCTGGGATGCTTTCAGGAGGCAGAGCTGTCTCCTGAGGCCCAGAACCAAGGCAGATGAGATGGTCTGTTCTGCAGCTGAAGTGTTAAAGCATGTACAGTAATAGCTCTGAGTACCCAGACATCAAAGATACTGCTAGAAATTGGAGGAAGCTAATTGTGTAAGGGCTCCCTGGTCCTGGATAAGCCACAGTAGCTGCTCCCATGAGGCTGAGGTTCAGAAAGCTAGAAGGAAATGGCTGCATCCAGCCCTGAGCTCAAGTGCCTATGGGATGTTCAAAAGAAAATGTGTCAAGCACTTGAAAGAAGAGAGCCTGGAGAAGCAGAATAAGTGAGATCAGATCTTCAGTCTGGATCTGAAGACTGAGGCCATCAGAGATTGAGGAAGGAGGAAGAGAGTGAGCGGTAAGTGAAGTCAATATGGGTCATACTGCTCTCTAGTAGGATAAACACGGAAGTGCCTCTTTATGGCAGCGCACCTCTCCTATCCTTGACAAGTGGCACTGGACAAATGCAGAGACACCTACAGGTCCTAATGCAGCTGACTGACATATTCATAGCCCTCTTTTGGAAGTCTCTTCAGGACAATCAAAGCCAGGGCTTGCTACAGGCTGCTGGGGTCCCAACTATGCTTATACCAAGCAGAACACCAGTAAAAACACAGTTCAGTGAACAGGATGCCATTCCCAAAATCTGCAGCTTTACAGCCTCTTGCCAAAATATTCCCTTTTCCTTTCCCCATTCCAAGGACCCTTCCTATCCCTCCAGCTGGTGTGCCCTCATTTTCCCATGGTAGCCCAGAGACCTTCCTTCACTCCTCCCTTTCCTCCTTTCCTTCTTCCCTCCTTCACTCCCAGTAATACAGCTTGCAAATCTTCTCCTCCAGCACAAAGGCAGCACAGCTGGGGTAGCTTCAAACTGTGTTTCCACTTCTATCTGGTCAGATGACCAAATAAAATTAGACAAAATGAAATAAAATTAAATAAATTACCTTCATGTTGAAGGTCAGCAGTGACACTTCTCTGCAGCTCTGCATGACTAATAATTCTCTCTAAACTTGCAGAAAATTCAAGAATTGAAGTTGTTCTGCTGTTCACAGTTGACAATTTTCTAATTTTTGGGCATGTTAAATGCATCTGATGGTAGTTTAGTCCTCATTTTCCTCAATGAACAGACTAACAGCAATGTAGGGATATGTGCAAGGAACTATAGCACACAAGGAGAAAACTATTCAAATTTACTTTCTAGGTTTTCTCTTTCTATTATTGTTACTTCTGAGACTGTTTTAGGAAAAAAAAAAGGCTTGGAACATTTCCTAGACTTTTCTGGTTTCATAACTGCATTTTCAACTTTGGGAAACTGAGTTTAAGTCAGGAACTCTCAGGATTAAAGTAACAGCATGAAATTCAGAGGAGAAACACTTAAAAATGTGACATCAAGTGGAGCTGATCGATTTGTCCCTACTTAAGGTTGTTCCCTCAGTTTTATAACAGGAAAGGTAAGCTACTCTGGAGACACTTGGAAAAGATGTGAGAAATGAATGTGTGTCCTCAGCTCACAAGAAACTTGGCCAGTTCTGTCCTCACCTCTCTGCTTATTCAGCAGACAGCAGGCAGAGATATGGCTGAAGGAGAATCTGAACTTTTTTCTGGTCAAGCAGCTGACAGAGGCGTAGGTGGAAATATATCCAAGACACAAATGTTGTTCCAGGTTTCTGCTGTCACTCCTGACACAGACACTTTCTCACCAGTACGTGCCCTCCTGAGCAGACACCTCCACCATCCCTGCATGGTGTCAATCACAAACATGAGTCCTGCCCACTGATCAAAGGACAGGGTTGAGAAAGCAGGTATGCTCTTCAGAACTGAAGAATGGCTCCTCTCCAACCTGAGTTGTTGAGCTGTTGACTGAGATGATCAATATATTTCATAAATCACTTATTTTTGTCTGGCTTTTGGAAATCCTTACTCAAGGAATAACTTTTATAACCAATGCAGTGCAGTTCACAGTGACTCTGCATAGTGAAATTTTTGCCTGCGGGGAGTAGAACAGTTTGCACTGTTGATGTAGGTTACGGTGACCTTCCTGCAGTGTTTCAATCACTCCTTCTTCCTCATTATAAGCCAGCTGAATTTTTTTTTCCATCTTCTCTGAGGGGCCATACCTGCTATGCAGAGCTCTGTTAAAAGACACCAAGGTTAGTTCTTAGGAGCTATCTGAAACACAGTAAATCTGTCCACACAAAATGGTTTCATTGCAGCTATTTTAACTCTCATCTTGAAAGAGCCTTATAAACCTTGCAGGAATTAGTAAATAACAACATAAATTATGTGCAGCTGCTGTTGCAATATAGTGACTGACGTTGACCTCCTAGATCAGTTACTATAAACATTTACAATACTTCAGTGTGGGGAAAATGTTTGTACAAAAAAAAAAAAAAAAAAGCTGAAAGCTGGCTCTGTAGCTTTCCCCACTCATAGAAATTATCTACAGCACCTTCCATGCTTGCAGAAGCTCCAGACAAAATCCAGAGAGACAGCCCAATTACCTGTGAGACTCAATTGCTTTGAGACAGGTGTCCTTGAAGAGTCACTGAAACTAATGTCTTAAAATTTGGCCAATAAGATAAAGTAATGTAGGTGCCAACACTTTCAAGAGTTCTTGTTAGCTTACTCTTCTGGCTACTGAAATTAGCAGGTCAAATGTTTCAGATATGTGATTGAGATTTTTCCTCAAGCAGCAGTCACAAGATGTCAACTGACTTGTGAGGCAGCCAAGGGGCGATGTACTCACAGGGCAACAGCTCCAGCAGCATCCACCAAGGAAACCTGCTGCACCTAGCAGGACATGGGTTAGCCTTCTCTTTGTGTTAATTCCAGCGTGAAATAAGTGCTGTGACTCCCTTGGTCATTGTGATGCTTATAGCAGAAATGCAAGTGCAGCACTTCTGTTACAGACACATAAAGATAGACATCAGTGGCCCTGAGAAGAGGGGAAGGGAAAGGATCAGTGGCCATGCAAGAGGGTTTCAGAAGATCTAAAACAATTGTGCATAGGAGTGTGCAGAGATACAAGCCTATCTGGGACCTCAACATTCCAAAAACTTTTACTATTCATTGACTGTTTATGAAATATGTTTAGTCCAGTGGTAGGAGATTGTTCAGTGGCATGATGAGAAGACAGGAGCTTTATATATCCCATAAGCAGTATGGGAAGGCAATCCTTGCACAGTCCTACTGTCCTGGTTCCATTCAGGACAGGGCTAACTTTTGCAGCAGGCAGGAGGAGCACGGCCCAGACCCTGAAGGTCTCAATACCACCTCATACGATGTCTTGGGGGAATGGAGGGGGGCAGCGTTTTTCCAGGTTTGCTGGGGTGTGTGGTGAGGGTGTCAGAAAAATTAATCCAAAACTCCAGAGGTTTATGTCCAAAAAGAAGACAGAAGAGTCCTGTAACTTTATTAGAATAAAGGGAGAGGCCATGGGGCATTTCCCCTGGAGTGTCTCAAATTTTTGGAGGATGCAGCCTCCTTTTTATCCTAATTTCCCTACTGTGTCTCCCACTCTCTTTCCCCATTGGCTGAAGTACCTGAGAGGTACAGACTTCCCAAAATGCCTAAGACCTCCTTCTAATGTATACCTCCACCCACTTTTTCTTTTCTTGTGTCAAAAACTCAGTGGAATTCCTTATGGAATTTATGGTTCTTCCCATCGCTTCTTTCATTTATCAGAATCCAATTTTATTTATCAGCAGACCTACAGTTTGTTTGTAAAGACAAGTACCTCATTCCTTTCAAGGAGGTGCCAGGTTCCACATCATGAGCAATTGTGAATGAAATGACCCTCACACATAAAAAAAAAAATTAAGCTGCTTATATATGTTTATCTTTCATGGTAACAATGCCCTGCAGAGTAGTGGGATGATAAGGGTGAGATAGGGAAGATATTGAGAGCAATCATCTGTCATGGGCAAAGTAGGAGCTTCACACAAAGTTTATTAGAGGAGCCCTCCCACTGAGTTATGAGGTGCAGAAAGCACACCTCTGATTTCTCAACTGCTCAGAGATGAGTCTAGGTGCAGCTGGATCCCTCTGTTTTTCCTAAAAGCCATATTTGTCACCCAGTGTGCAGTAAGCCAATCTTACACACAGAGCTGAAGTGTTTATTTATTGAACAATTGTGCAAAGAGGGTGCTACGTGGTAAATCCACAAAGCTAGCACAGCAAAACTACTTAAAATTTAATATTTTAGATATATATTTTGGCAAACAAAGAAATCATAATTCATTGGCTACCAGTTGCCTAGTTTCCTTACTAATCAGTATCCTACCTTTTATTAGTTGAATGATCCTCTCATTTCTGATGTTAATTAGTCTGCATGCTCAGTCTTCCTCTTCTTCTATTTTGAGTCAGTGGATTTCTTTAGTTGGTGGCCTGTGAGTTGGTGGTTGCAATCTCACACCACTAGAATTACCTTTTAACTAGCTGGCTTGGTGTCCACACCCCACACTGAGCTCCAAGACACTGTGAGCTGGTGCCAATTCCTTACATTGCAAAGAGCACATGGACCTGTGGTGCCAGCCAGGTGACAAGAGCCACAGCAGGAGTCAAAACTCAATAGGAAGACACCAGAATATGTGTGAAGGGTATAAATGCTCACGTGATCCTTTGTTCATGGTCCCCCCTTTGAAGCTATGAGGTCTATTTCTCAGACAAAGCAAGATTCTGTTTCTCAACCCCTTACTCACTCTTTGTAACTCCCTGGGCAACTTGTTAAATATTTCTCACTCTTGAGATGTCACAATCTTAGCCTCAGTCTCTGCCAACAGTTTATAATCTAAAGGATTATATGTGGAAGTGAATCTTCATGCAACCTTGTCCTGCAGGACTAAGGATGGCAAGTCAGATGTATTTACATTGAAATAAATTATTTGCTACAATAATGATCAGATGAAAATATCTTAATCAAAATAGTTTCCTACATGTAACATGGGACTATAACTACTAGTGTAGTAGTGTGCTATTTTTGAAACAATATTGAAGCCATTATATGAAATCACTTATATTGAGATTGCTGTTTCTCACCCATATGAACACTTAGCCTCAACTTGAGTAACCTTGGGGGTAACCTTGAGATCCCCTTTCAAAGAAGGGATCTCCACATTCTCCAAGGAGGAGTGTGTTAGAAGACACTGCCCTTAAAAGGCAGCACTGGGCTTTCATAGTGCTTCAGAGTCAGTCATACACCCCCGACACAGCTGACACAGTTAAACAAGTTGTCAGTAGTGTCACTTGTTTGTTCCTTTGTCAGGTGCTTTTTCAGGTCTGCATGGGTGATTTTTGCTAATAGGCTGTTGTTCAAGTTGTTTCCACCCCATTCCTGGCAGAGCATCCTGCTTAAAAACAAAGAGTAAGAGCAGAAGTTTTCCAATGGAATCAGCCTGGCACAAGTGGTTTCTTTCTTTGCCTTTTGGAGAAGAAGAAAGTGGTTATTTGTGGGGTTTGTTTTGGTTTTGGTTGTGCCTGGAGTAAATCTAACCCCAAAGAATTCTATTTGATGACAAACGGAACCCAATAAAAACCTGGAACAAGGAACACTGAAATCTAGCCAAAAGCCTGTGTATTTCTTTATCAGGGCAAATCCACAGAGAAAACAGAGAAACTGAAAACTGTTATGAAATAGATATTGCACTCTGAATATCAGGGAATGAACTTAAGAATTACTAGTTGAATGACACATATTTCTTTCTGGAATATGTCTTTAGCTTATTGCTCTCTTAGTGGATCTCACTGGTTTCAGACATCATTTACAAAAACCCAGACAGTAGTGATGATCAGGAAATCTCAAATTTTGAAAAATAAGGAAAACTTAAGTAAATATAATAATAGTAATATAATCATAAATTATAATATATTATTAAGTAAATATAATAATAAATTATCTCATCTACACAGTTGATCTCTCTTTTATGCCAAAAATTGCTCAAGAGGTGGAAATTCTTTTCCCAAACAGAAGAACTAAGAAAAAAATTCATCACACTTAGATAATAAACTGAAAAGTCTCATGTTGCATTAGAAAACTCTATTTTCCAATATAGGAGTGTGTCTCTTTTTAGTTATTTCTAAGCAGCGATAGTAAGAATTTAAAGATACCATTCTTCTTATCTATTAAAATATATTGTTATTTATATACCGTCTTTTAAAAACAAGGTAAAATTCAGACTTGTACAACAGTGGATAAGGGGAATTTTTTTTATAACTCCTTCTAAGAGGAGAAGGAATGTCATCTTAATAAGTATTGCTATGGACTTGCTTTAAATTCATTTACAGAAAAACATTTGAATGCTGTAGTGTCATCTGTCACAATCTGGATATTAGAGTAAATATTAATGAAATAAGATAGAACAATCTATCCTTACGCACATAGCCTTAGAAGACAATAGTGTAGAGGCCCTGATTTCTTAAGTTAGTCACTGAAATGCCTTGGCTTTAGGTATCTGGCTGGCTCAGTGGCACCCATGCTGCTGGCTGGGTGGGCAAGTCCCAGGCCCTCTAAGGGTGTGTGTGGGTTTGGGTTTACTGCTGCCCCAGTGAGGGCACAAGTGATGGGGTCCTGCCACCCAGCACTGCCCCATGAGCCCTCCTGCTCCACTTTCCCTGTCAGTCAGATGAAGGGTGCTGCTCATGGTGTCTGTGGCAAGCTGTATTTTCAGACAGATGGGCTCCCACATATCTTGTACTTTAGAAAATTATCTGGGGAGCTGTTAGAGCTGTGGGTAACCATGTGTTTCTGAAGGCAGTCCCTGCATGGCACATGTGTGGGGAGGAACAGATGGGCTGCTTACATGGCATGTGTGAAAATAATGCATAACTTGTCTAGACAGGGATTAAATGGAGACAGGCACAATTCTCAGGGAAGACATGCTTGAATTTCCCATGCTGTGTTTTTATGATGGTGGACTTCCAACAAGAATGTAGGCTGCTCCAAAATCAGGTTTCTTGGAAGCTTTCCATTTACTGAAACTTCTCTCAACAATAGCATTGTGTTCTGGATAGATAGTTCTGTCTACTCTGGCATGTGGCATCCTGTACTTGTACCTTTGTTTCAATCTATCTAGTTATTCAGACTTACTTTGGCATTTTATTCTTCAGTAACTTTATAACAGAACTAAAGAATGTGGAAGGTTGAAAGGGACAACAGGGACAAACTCTCTGTTCCAGCAGCGTCATGCTAGAGCACATTGCATGGAATTGCAGATGATCTCCAGTAAGGAAGACTCCACANCATTATATGAAATCACTTATATTGAGATTGCTGTTTCTCACCCATATGAACACTTAGCCTCAACTTGAGTAACCTTGGGGGTAACCTTGAGATCCCCTTTCAAAGAAGGGATCTCCACATTCTCCAAGGAGGAGTGTGTTAGAAGACACTGCCCTTAAAAGGCAGCACTGGGCTTTCATAGTGCTTCAGAGTCAGTCATACACCCCCGACACAGCTGACACAGTTAAACAAGTTGTCAGTAGTGTCACTTGTTTGTTCCTTTGTCAGGTGCTTTTTCAGGTCTGCATGGGTGATTTTTGCTAATAGGCTGTTGTTCAAGTTGTTTCCACCCCATTCCTGGCAGAGCATCCTGCTTAAAAACAAAGAGTAAGAGCAGAAGTTTTCCAATGGAATCAGCCTGGCACAAGTGGTTTCTTTCTTTGCCTTTTGGAGAAGAAGAAAGTGGTTATTTGTGGGGTTTGTTTTGGTTTTGGTTGTGCCTGGAGTAAATCTAACCCCAAAGAATTCTATTTGATGACAAACGGAACCCAATAAAAACCTGGAACAAGGAACACTGAAATCTAGCCAAAAGCCTGTGTATTTCTTTATCAGGGCAAATCCACAGAGAAAACAGAGAAACTGAAAACTGTTATGAAATAGATATTGCACTCTGAATATCAGGGAATGAACTTAAGAATTACTAGTTGAATGACACATATTTCTTTCTGGAATATGTCTTTAGCTTATTGCTCTCTTAGTGGATCTCACTGGTTTCAGACATCATTTACAAAAACCCAGACAGTAGTGATGATCAGGAAATCTCAAATTTTGAAAAATAAGGAAAACTTAAGTAAATATAATAATAGTAATATAATCATAAATTATAATATATTATTAAGTAAATATAATAATAAATTATCTCATCTACACAGTTGATCTCTCTTTTATGCCAAAAATTGCTCAAGAGGTGGAAATTCTTTTCCCAAACAGAAGAACTAAGAAAAAAATTCATCACACTTAGATAATAAACTGAAAAGTCTCATGTTGCATTAGAAAACTCTATTTTCCAATATAGGAGTGTGTCTCTTTTTAGTTATTTCTAAGCAGCGATAGTAAGAATTTAAAGATACCATTCTTCTTATCTATTAAAATATATTGTTATTTATATACCGTCTTTTAAAAACAAGGTAAAATTCAGACTTGTACAACAGTGGATAAGGGGAATTTTTTTTATAACTCCTTCTAAGAGGAGAAGGAATGTCATCTTAATAAGTATTGCTATGGACTTGCTTTAAATTCATTTACAGAAAAACATTTGAATGCTGTAGTGTCATCTGTCACAATCTGGATATTAGAGTAAATATTAATGAAATAAGATAGAACAATCTATCCTTACGCACATAGCCTTAGAAGACAATAGTGTAGAGGCCCTGATTTCTTAAGTTAGTCACTGAAATGCCTTGGCTTTAGGTATCTGGCTGGCTCAGTGGCACCCATGCTGCTGGCTGGGTGGGCAAGTCCCAGGCCCTCTAAGGGTGTGTGTGGGTTTGGGTTTACTGCTGCCCCAGTGAGGGCACAAGTGATGGGGTCCTGCCACCCAGCACTGCCCCATGAGCCCTCCTGCTCCACTTTCCCTGTCAGTCAGATGAAGGGTGCTGCTCATGGTGTCTGTGGCAAGCTGTATTTTCAGACAGATGGGCTCCCACATATCTTGTACTTTAGAAAATTATCTGGGGAGCTGTTAGAGCTGTGGGTAACCATGTGTTTCTGAAGGCAGTCCCTGCATGGCACATGTGTGGGGAGGAACAGATGGGCTGCTTACATGGCATGTGTGAAAATAATGCATAACTTGTCTAGACAGGGATTAAATGGAGACAGGCACAATTCTCAGGGAAGACATGCTTGAATTTCCCATGCTGTGTTTTTATGATGGTGGACTTCCAACAAGAATGTAGGCTGCTCCAAAATCAGGTTTCTTGGAAGCTTTCCATTTACTGAAACTTCTCTCAACAATAGCATTGTGTTCTGGATAGATAGTTCTGTCTACTCTGGCATGTGGCATCCTGTACTTGTACCTTTGTTTCAATCTATCTAGTTATTCAGACTTACTTTGGCATTTTATTCTTCAGTAACTTTATAACAGAACTAAAGAATGTGGAAGGTTGAAAGGGACAACAGGGACAAACTCTCTGTTCCAGCAGCGTCATGCTAGAGCACATTGCATGGAATTGCAGATGATCTCCAGTAAGGAAGACTCCACAACCCCGCTGGGCAACCTGTTCCAGTGCATGGTCACCCACACAGCACACTAAAGAAGTCTTTCCTCAGCTATGCAGGTTGCATATATTTCCATAGGCCACAAAGTCTGCATGAACAAAAATAAAAATACACATTTTTAGTATGCTTTTCAGTAGTGACCCAGTAGTGAGTCAGATAAATGATTCCAATGTTATTTTAAGCAGCCTATATTTATAAAGTGGGAAGGCTTGAAAAGAAGAATAAGCAATCTATCCATTTGTGGAGAGGAAATACAAAGTTCAGAGAAGCACAAACATAAACACAGTATGGCTTGCTCAGAGGTAGACCCTAGTTTTTTGCAAGCTTAGACATAAACCAGAGAACACTGTGAAAGGAAAATCCCACAAAATATAATGAAATCATCTCACGACATTTTAATACAGCTGGGCATGGGAGGAGGCAGTCAAAGGGAGAAGCACAGGGACAGATGAGCTGCTGTTGAAAAGCAGGGGGCTGTTGGTGGGAAAAACATGATGGCAAGGCCCCTGTGTAGAGACCACAGGTTACTTGAGTCCCAAGATTCCCAAAGTCAGCAGGAGTCCACTGTTGGGGTCAGGACAGGATTCCTTGGGAGGAAATACCAGAGAAAGTCTCTCACATAGAATCTAAAAATTTACACACATTTTCCATGGGAAAATGTCTGAGGACCTGAGGACAGGTAACTAGGGATACAATTAGAAGAAATTGAGGAGTTGTACTGGCATCTTAAGCAGGGTTATAACAGTTGTGGAAGTAATAGGATAAATCACAGTTGCTGCTCCCTAGATGGAATGCAGTTGGCATAACTTGAAACCTATTCTTCAATGATTCCCCATTCACACATCTGCTCAGGAAATGGAATGGAGGATGGAGTTGTGTGGAGTTACCATGGCCAGAGTCTGCAGAGATCCTTGCAGGAAGAGAACTGGATGGTACTTTGCAGCTGATAAACTGCATTGCACCTCTCAGCCGGGGAGAGAGGGGAACGTGTCCTGCTGCTCAGCCAACCATGGCTAAATCACTCTCCTCAGATGAACTTGGTTCATTAAAGCATAAAAATAATCTTAATGCACACATCCACCCCAAAGTTACCCAGGGGGCAATGACCTCACCTCACTGGGTACACACTCTACAGGCTGTATCTTTAAAATTGCAGTGAGACAATCTTACACCAATCGGTAACAAAGGCATGCATCACTAGAGTCACTCAAGCTGCACCTAAATACAGAAAATAGTACAAAACTAAGTTGATAGTGGGGGAAAAGGTAGGGAAGAGTCCCTCATAACTGCTGGGATCAGTTGATGGGCTGAGCCTGTCTTCTCCCCCATAGGAACACCTGTTGCATAAGGATCATGTTCTCTGCAGACCCAACATTTTACTGGGGAGTAGAGCTTGTCTGTGCATTGCTTTGAATACATTTTTTCAGTCAGATGTTATCACTGACAGCCTTTGAACCTAAAGCTGTCATGATTTTACATCCATAACAAGAGTTACTCCATGAACTGTCAGTGTGTGTCCTGCATGGGCACTGGCAGCGGCTGGCAGTGGGTAACACACTCCAGTAAAGAGGAAGATGTGCTGAGGGGTCTCCCTTACACTGCTGGTNTTGGGGTTTATTTTGGGTCAGATGGATACCACCATGCTTTTATCTGCTCCAAAGGAAGACAGTGTATTACACTTCTGTTGGGAGCAATGCTGCGCTGTGAACTCTGACTTGGTAGTGGTTGGAGATTTTTTTTCACATTCAGCAATTAAAATTACTGCTGTATATGTTTCAGTGCAAAAATCTGGCAATCCTTGCTTCTGTTAGCAAGAATCACGGTATAATTGAATATATTGAGTTAAAAAGATATATGCAGCAAGAATAAAAAAGATGCAGGTGAGTGTCAGGGGAAGCAGTGATGCTACTGCAGTAGTTTGTATCATGTCCATACACATTCAAACAGTGTAAAATGCAACATTTTGGAGCTTTAAGTTCAGGATATTTTTTGATAAAACATATAGAAGACAAAAGTAGCAAGATAATATAAGTATTTCTACACATCAGACTACTAGGTCTAGTGAGGTGTGGTGGTTTACTGGGTTTTTATTTACTGAATGATTAGACAGCTATTCTAGTTAGACTTTATAACTTCCTATCTGAAGGGCATTAGCTCCACATAGGTAGGAAGTGCTGCCTCAGTTATCTTGCATGGACATATTGTCATAACATTTTTCAGTGATGAGCAGAACATGTCTTGCTCAAAATAATTTGTTGGTTCAGTCAATTCTTAGGAGTGAAAAAGATTTAAACAATGAAGCTCAGTACAATGAGTTTAAATCCTTTGCAAAAAACCCAGTTGATTTAACTGGGGTCTTCCAACCCTTGCTAGTCCTCACGGCAGGCAGCTATGGGAGTGAACAGCATCAGACAGGCTGGAAATCAGTCTGACAGTCATCAAGGGAAAGGAACAGCTCTGGTTCAAGACTCCCTAGTGTTGCATGAGAACAACTCTTCATTGAGATGCTGTCTGTATGGTTCAACTCAACTGGTAGGCTGCTTACTGCTTACATTCCTATTTATTGCAAGAATGGTATCACAACTATATTAGAAATTGCAGTACTTGCAGCAGTTGAGGCAGAACCAGTTTTAGCATGATCTCTGTTGGTCAACACTTTACTTACAAGATTACATCTTTGCAAGACACTCTGTGTCTTTAAGAGATACATGTAATATGTCTTTGAGAGACTCAGTGAGTCACTCTCAGTCTCACTCTCAATCACGAAGAATTATTCTCTTGGTAGCCATGGAGAAGAACAAATAATGTAGGTTAAAGCCTGAAATACATGCATGTAGCCATCTCCACAGAGACACCAGATGTGGCCATGCTCTTCTAAAATATCTTGAGACACAAAAAATGTCAACATGAGCAAGCTTATTTTGGTTTGTAGAAGAAGCAAGAGTTGGCTCAGAAATGTTTTGTGGGATGTAATTGAAGAGAGCAATTTGGCTTGCAGTTGTTGGTAGGAATTGAATACATTTGTTTCAAATACATTTCAGTCAAAATATATAGAATATTTTGTTGATAGAAAAAAGCAAATCAGATAGAAATGAACAGAGTCCAGGATGCAAAAAAGCATAATGAAAAATAATCATAGGGGAGTCTAGAACTACTGGCTATGTAAAAATAGTGAAAATTGCCAAAGAAAAGCGGAATTTGTTCATTGCCCTCATGCTGGATGAATATAGGAGCAAAAAGACTTTTCAAATCCCATTCCTGTTTCAGAACAGTAAAATACCAGAGTTAGATTTATCAAAAATATCAGCCTTCCCCATGACTCAAAAATGACTGTTAGGAGTCTCTTAGGAAACAACTCTGAATGTACTCATTTCATAACGTTCTTCCATTTATAATTCTGGGAATTTTGGCTGAACAATGTGATGCCTTATAAGAACTGTGGAATTTTACTTAGGGAAATAAAAAGCTCCTATGAAAATCAAGAAGTTTTGTTGTACTCATAAATACTGCTTCACAACATCCTGTGTTTTTAATTGATTGTTGTATAATTTATTTTTATGTGTAAATATAAATGAATATTTTATTGTAAAAGAAAGAATGAACATATATAAGATGCACAGCATAATGAAAATATGTTACTTCCAATGAGCTGGCATTTCTATGACATGGAATGCATAAGTCCCTGTCAGTGACAGAGCATCACCTTGTGAAGATCAGAAAGACTATGTAGTCAATAAAGATGGATTGCTAAATAGGCATCTCACCAAAACTTTCCCCTAAAATCTAGGATATTTAATCTACTTAGCACATGTCAAACGACATTTCATTGTAACTATCACTCCAAAAATGTTGATGGTTGATTCCTCTAAGTTTGTGCAGACTGCTGACATGGTGACCTTTTCATGTTGTTCCTACAGAAGGTCACACAAGGCATAACCAAAGGCAGTGAACTGCCTCCTCTGCTGCTCAGGAAGAAGTGACATATTCCCATTCCCATCTGTAACCACTGCTAGAGTACTGTTAGTACCCCATCTGGGGTAACTAACTCTGGATACAAAGTGTAGCAGGGAAGACCATGTTATTTTTCCCTACCTGACAGTGAATTTCTAAAGTTATGATGATGCACAATAATTGTGTATTCCAGGCAGAAAATGAACTCATTTATTGTTTTAACACATTTTTATAATTTGATCAAAATTCTACATAGGAAATTTGTAAAGGACTGGATTTGTCATTTTTAGGCCTTATTTATACTGTCCCAAACCACTTGACGTCAGGTGGTGATTCTATCTTCCTGTACGTAACAAGACAGTGAGCGTTGTTGTGTATATTCACTCAGGAGAATGTGTCCTGCATCAAAATGTCATTTACCTTATATTAATTCAGATGGTTGCTTAGATAGATATCTAAGTTAGGTATCTAAGATAGATATCTAAGATATCTAAGTTTCATCAGCTGCAACAAGAGAGAAGGAACAGAAAAACTCACTACAAGTTCCTCCATAATATTGCTATTTTTATTGTACCTCATCTTGGCTTAACCCTAAAGTGCATGTTGGGCTGAATTCAGCTAAGAGAAATGTCATTTTCACTTAGTTCGAGAGGGGATTATCCTGCTCACTGCCTACATCCAGGCAGGTGCACAGTCTAGAGATCTCAGTGGATGGCAGGTTCTGCAAGGAAGCAGCACAGTAGACAATCCCCTGTGAATTCTAATTACATGAGCTGCAAAGTAGTGGTAATGATGGATGTGGACAGCAGGCTTTCTCAGCATGTGACAGTCTGCTTTTATTAAATAAGCAAAACTTGCAACCTTGTCCACACATATTATTGCTGATCTCAGTCAAGTGCCACAGGGCTGTTTCAGGTGGGAAAAAATGTGGATTTGGGGTCCTGGTGCAGAATTACTTATGTAGAAGTGGATTTACTACAGTATACAGAAAAATCTCCTCATACAGTATCATAGCACTCACATTCTATTTCATATAAAATGTTGCCCTCTTCCCAGTAGGCACAGCCATCAATTTTGGACATAGTGATTGTCGGCAATATTTTGTCATTACTTTCTACCTGTGAAAAAAATACAAGCCACTTTCTGTGTGTTAATGAAACCAAAAAGGAAATGGATCTGTACACCAGATCACTACAGCACTAAAAGTTAAAGAAATGAAAAGTTAGAGAAAATGCTTTTTATGGACTCTATTCCACACCATCATTTGCCATTGGAAATCAGTAATACAACACTAGAAAGAGCAAATTAGAATGACCTACTGTAAACCTTAGATTCAAATGAAGATTATGGACTTAATATCCATGTTGACCTATTTTTGTTAAGCTAGTTAGTGAGTCAGTCATTCTTGATCCAGAATCAAAAATTATGCATGTTCCCAGGGAGTATGACTTTTTACATGTTCTTATGTTTAGGAGCACGACTGTCTCAGAAACAAGATTTGGAGGTTAGCAGGTGAAGGTCATGACAGGCTAGGTGTACTTCAACATCCCAGCCCTCCTGACCAGTGATAAAGAATATGATCTATTCCGAAGGTATTTTTTCCTACACGGTTTTTAGGCCGATTGAACAACTTGCCAAAGGACGTTTTCAGAGAGGAATGATACTAGTTTATAGCATCTTGCATCTAAGGTGTTATGGGTCACTAGTATTACACCTGAGGTAGTGTTACCACTAACCCAAAACATCAGAGATAAAAGATGCTACATCCTTAAACCCCTTAAAACTACAGTTAAAGTATGAATACATCCAACCACATGGCAGCACAAGGGAAAAAAACCAAAAAATATAACTTCTCCTGTGGGGTGTAGTATCTTTTGTCCTACTGAAGACAATGTGACTGACTAATAGATATGTTTTTGCCATGTGTACAAGGTCTTCTTCACGAACACTGAATTCAGAAGTAGCTGCTCTTCCCTGAAAGCTGATGCAGGAGCTGTCCTGTACAGCTGTGTCTCAGCAGGGCACTTAATGCGAGTCTGCACAAGACCTTTGCAAATAGGAATATGCTGGTTTGACAAAGACGCGTAGAACTGTAGGCAAGATTCCACTAGGCTGCTCTTGATGGCCCTCTGGGGGCTGCAGGTGACCCTGGCTCCCCATAGCACCTCAGCAGGGGGCTTGGGGACACCAGCTCCTCCCAGACCAGCACTATCCGCACTGCTACCTCTGAACTGGGACCCACACAGGAGCTCACAGGAGCCTCACAGACTCTCAAGATCCTAGAAGCAAAAGCAAAGGCTTATAAACCCCGAGAGCTGGAGCTTATTAAAGAGCTTTGCAGCTTAGCTTCCCTGGTAGTAATTAATTTTCAAGTTTTTCTAAAATTTGTCTGTATGAGTTTCATGTATGTTCCAGTGTATAGTTAAATTCCTTAAGACAAAATGATCAGGCATTCATGGCTTAGCTCTGTCCATCATCAGCTAAACAGTGCATACCAGTCACCCTCCAAGACCATACAAAAGTGTGAACATTGAGGTAGTTCTCACTGATCCTCACTTGTAGCTATTTGTGTTTTTAAATACAAATGAATATATTTTTTAACAAGTTTGTTTCATGGACTGTAGTCTCCATTTCTGGGATGCATAATACATCATGTGGTTTTCAACAACATCACTCATTAGCCCTTTCAATGTATTTGAAAATGTTTCTATTAATTTCATTAGACCAAAATTGGTTTTCTTCCATGTGTAATTAACTCTTTGACCACCTGTTGTCATGGGTTCTTTGAGAAAAAGAAAAAAGAGCTCATCATGAAAGAAAAATCATTAAACCTAATTCCTAATTTCCTGCTAATTAATGCATTTCTCATGGATACTTTCAAGGATGGAGAAAATAACAATAGAAGAAAAAGAACATCAGACATAAGTAAAAAACAAAGGAAGTATTTAAAAAATTCTTTAAATATCTAGTTATTATAATCAGGCAGGGAGATGTTCAAATGTTGCTTAAATGGATTTTATCATTTTACTTTTAATCATAATATTCCCTAAAGTGTTCTGACACTTTGAACTCCTTATATCTGGCACTCAGAGTTGAAATGTGCTATGTCAGACTGTGCAACTGATTTTGACAGAACATCTGATTTCACTTGAAATGAAAAGGCAAAGACAACTCTGAAAAAGCAAACAAGACAAAAGAAGAATGAACGAAATTAAATAACACAGATCTGAATAAACACAAAAAAGGAGTGTGTAATTACAACGCTTGGAAGGCTTAGTGGAAGTGAAATGATGGAAGGGGTATTTGGGCAGTGAGAGCATTTGCAATGTGGTTAGGAATTATCACAAGAAGAGCTTGGCTATTAGAGGATAAAGGCAGCTTGCCCAGCTTGCCAGATTTTAAGATCCTTTTGGAAGAGCCTATCATGCTGTAGGAGAGAGCTATAACTCAGCACAAATACGTAGACTTGAATCCCTGTTATATCCCCCATTATGCACACAAAGGTCCAAAAGCAGAAAAACAAATATTCACTGTGCTGTTCCATGGGGACCAGCAGAAGAAACAAATCTTGTTGGGGAGGTTTATCATCCTGCAACTATTGGATGTGTAGGACAGCAATGGGAGCAGTCTATTACTGTTGCAAGACCAATCCTTCCTATGCAACCACAAGTTGTTGAAAATCTTTCAAGTAAAACAGTAATTTCTGGTTTCTTTACAAATTCCATAAAGGAGCTCATGGTAAGGAAGCCTCTTGCATGTTGCACAACCAAATTGGGTTGCTTCTAGAACAAAAGATCCATGTTTGTTTCCTCAGTTCTAGATACTTTGGTTTTTTCATGTAATTCCAAACACCTGCCATAAATAATCTGGACAATTACGGTGACTCTTTGCAGGTAATGGTGTGGGACTGATACCTCATACGCTCAGCACAGCTATCAGACAACCATTATGCTTCTCAGTTCTCTACACATCCAGTTCTTGTCCAGCAGAAAACACAGAACACAGTGGGGAAACACAAGTGAACCCTCTTAATCAGGTTTCATCTGTACATGCATAACTTTTCAGACAAAGGTGATTTCTTAAATTATTTGATCAAAGTAAGAATGCTGCTCTGTAAAGTAACAGACAAAGAGACGTAATACTTATTCTGCTACTGTGTAACTGGTAAATTTGCTTTTAATAGCCTTGCAAGTAAAATGGTTTTTATATTCTGCAGAAAATTCGCTTATCTGAATCGAATGATGAGGCTGCTGACAGATTAGGTCCTCTTATTGATAGAGACTATAGGCTGGGATAACCACTTACTGAAATGCAATATAAAAAGGAACAAGAAACATCCAGTAACAGAAGAAAAATTTACTAAAATACTAATATTAATACAAAAAAGGAAGGTGTTTCACATGTAGAAAAGATGTTCACCACTCCAGTTTGGTTTCATGTGGTTGCTCTGACAAAGACAAGATGGCAGACGCTCTGCTAGCTTGTGTCTGTATGACCCATGGGACAAAGACGAGATGGTGGCTGCTTCCTGTGGCTGGCTCTCCGTGCCCATGACAAGGGAAAAAGCTATGGGACAAGCCCCTGAGAGCTAGATAGCACAGGCTGTGAGGCACTGCGGCTTTGGACACTGGGCTCCATCCCATGTGGCTGCTCCTGGCACTGCTGCTCTTGACTGCTCTGCCTGGCTCTGCTCAGCTCCCTTAGCCTCAGTAGCTTCAGCCTGGCTCAGTTTGGATCCTTTTGGCTGTGGTCAGGCTCAGCTGGGCTTGGTCTTGCCTCTGCTGCTTGACTTCACATGTTGCTTCCCACACCAGTGGCGATTTTCAGCACACCTTGCAGCTGCATTGCCACTTTTTAACACTAAGTCTTAGAGCCATGTCTTGAAGGGTCAAGTAGAGGACAGGCACCAGCAGCAGAGAAGGGCATCTGCGACAAACCCAACAATCTTCCTGCTGACAAGAGTGGAACAAAACAGCTCACTTCTCCCTGATGAGGGGCGTGCTGACCTTTCCTTCCCCCAGTAATGATGAGAGTGGTATAGAATAGCAACCTAGTCACACTCATGTTGGCATTAAACTCCACACCACCTGAAATGCTGAAGTTTTGAAGTAGAAACTAGTTTTATATTTGTGTGTTCTGTTGAAATACTAAAATCAAGCAGAAAAGTGTCAGACAGAGCTAGATCTATCAATTCCATTACCTTATAAAAGCATCAAATTACGTTCTGAAACGTAACTATGAGTTACTGCAACTGCAACATGCCCCAGTGATAAATCCACGATGCACCAGCCAAGCTCCATGACGCTTCTCAATTTAACAGATGTCAATGGGCCAAAAACTTTCAGCAATGCTCAAGTGCTTCTTCCTGAGGCTTTAGTGTGTTCCCTAGAGCATAAATTGTTCACCCAGAAGCTAAAAGGCTTTTCAGCTTCATTTTCAGGATTTGTCTCAGATGTATTCACAGACCTAAAAGTTCTGCTCTCTTAATTCCATATAGGTTGTTTAAACACAGTTGCTTTGGTTTTGTCTTTTATTGGTGCCTTTTAGTACAGGACAAGTTAGCCCTGTCTGACAATTTCAGATCAGTAATGAGCATAAAAGACAAGCCGTAGTTCTAACACCACAACAAGGAAAACAGGTGCTGAACATTAGTAGGTAGACCAATTCTTCTTGATTGTGTATGACAAAGTTCTAGGTTAAACATGTTGGAAGGTATTTAGATTGCAGTTATGAAACAACCTCACATGAGAACGTACATACCCAGGACTCAACACGCAAAATGAAGTGCACATTTTGCACCTTGGATTACACAGATTTCACAAGTGATCTCAGTCACTTGCAGGCCAGTTCCATGACACTGATCAGCTTCCTGGTATTTTTACTTGGCCAAAAATCCCAAGAATCATGCCTAACTGGGTAATAAGAGATTGAGATATTCAGATTGGAATTTCTCAACATGAGCAGGGGAGATAAATTTGTTTGTGGTATGAGATTTAAAAGACTAGTGTTAGCTTCATGATGCTCAAAAAATTATTTCTCATCTCATAAGAACACTCATGCTTTCCAATGTATACAATGTAAATACGAAACCATTTTAACATTCAGAAGCATGGAATACTTACAAAACTTATTTTAGGTGAACTTTACGCATAATCAATCTTCAGCTAATAACCAGCTAATGAGATTAAAAATGGGCTACAAATTTCTCATCAGAAGTCCCCTCAAATTGTGAGACCGCAAAAAATTGTTAACTTGCCCAAATCATAGCAGTTCTGTTGCTCAACGGAGACTTAATTTTTCAGATCTCTGACACTTAACATTTTTTTGTGTTGAGCTCCTAATGTGGCTGGCAGTTTGGGAGTTCACACATGCAAATAAAGTGTGTGCAAATATGAGCTAATAGACAACCAGCCTGGCATTTTTAATTTAATGCTCAAAACAAAAATATAATAATAAAATATGTATGTTCCATCCATTTTTTTGATGTTTGCATGTGCATGCAGGTAATTACATAACAAACTACTGCTGCTTGTATCTGTCATTTAAAAATGAAACGCAAAAGAGTACTGAGAAAACATGACATTGCACTCACAGCCCTGAAAATCTGTCTATTGATGTACATTAAATTTGCCATCTGGCTTCTGCACCGTAGGTGCCTTTGCAAGCCCTCAAAAATCAGTTTTGTTTGGGCTTGTGCAGAATTCTGTGTACCAGATGGTTTTTTATGGAACTTGGCTCTCAAGTAGCTGGCCAGAAATTAGTATGCATTTTATCGATGCTATAAAACTGCTTATCATGTCAAAGGGATTCTAGCTTACCTTTGAAGTTTTTACTCTTTTTTGGTAACCAGAGGTTTCCTCTGTCCTTCAATTTAATAAATGCATTTATGGACTTAGAAAAATTTGGCATCAGAAAACATATGGTAAAAGCAACTGAACAAATCAAATGTATAAACTAATGTATATTTGCTATGCGTTTCTTATTGAAGCTGTTAATGAGAAAAATGAAATTCAAAATGAGACAGTATTATGTACAAGAAAATTACCTATTATTTGTAAGTGTCTCTGTCCACTCAAAGTATACTGAAAGAATGGGTATTTTTAAAGTATTTTGTATAAATTAGAGATAGGAAATACAGACATCACCTGAGGGAAAAATCTAGCAATGTAATTGGAAAATAGAATTGGTCCATCAAGACCATTAAATCTTTGCTTTCCAGGAGTCTAGGTAATCACTGGGAACAATTTCCATCTTTTTGTCATCTGTTGCAATTTGTGTTTATTAGAATGAACCCATACATTTCACATTGACTAATTTACATTGGCTATGGATGCAGTCACTAGTAGTCAGGTATCTAATCATCTATTTCCACATGTGCATTCCATCAAGATGAATTTAGGATTGTATTCTTAAGACTCTGCCTGCTGCAATTACATCTAGATCAGTTTTACTTTTCACTGCTGCTGTATGTTTTATGTCTGCAATGAATACTGTGGATATAGGCTTGGTCCAAAAAAATTAGGTTAATTTTATCAGATTAACTGTCTATTGTTCAAGAATGGGCAAGTCTGTGGAATATGGCACTAAATAGATTGGAAACACATTTCAAAAATATGACAGAAATCAGGTTTTTTTTATCCTCTTCCTTGTAGCAACAAGCAAGAGTTTTTTAACAAGGCTTAAAGCAAGTTCATTGCATTTTACTGTTAATAATCGCCTGTCTAGTCTGCAAAGCTATGGATGCAAAGTATGAATATATATATTTATATTTCCAGTGTGTAACACAGCCTTAGTGTTCAAAGTGTACTTCTGTCTTTTCTCTCACCCACACATAAGGGGGAATTAGGAGTGGGAAGCTGCTCCATCCACTTCAGATGCCCTGCTATTCCCAGAGACATCTTGGCATGACAGATAAAAGCAATACCAATGTCACTTATCTGTGACTAAAGTTATTCTTCCCAAAGAGGCTGTAGTGTTTTAGACATATCTACAATCTTAATTTTATATTACCTTTCCGAGAAATTCAACTCAAAAATATTCCATTGTCACCCTTCTTCCCCTGTTTTTAAAATTACCACAGATTCTCTCTGTTGCTTTGTAGCCTTACCGCTCTCCACTTCTTTTTCACTGGATTCTGCCTCATAAGCATTGAATTTTCTATTCCTTATTTCATTTTGTCTTCCTTATTTGGAGTCATGGAAGACTTATGACTTCTGAATTTCCACATGTGGAATCATGGAAGATGAATGATGTTTGAAATTGAGGTTTTTGAATCCCACCTGACTGAACAATAACTTTAGGCAAAGTATCTTTGCCCATTTTGCCTGAATCTTGTAGTAGAATTTCTTCTGGAGATCTTTTATTCAAAAAAACTCAACCCAATCCCCAAATTACTACCTGAAATGATTCTTTGTCAACCCCATGATAATGCAAAACGTGTTTTGCCTCCCCACCCCCACCTTNACTGGAACGATACCCAAAGACACTTTTGCAGGAACAGTTGATAGGTCATTTTTGTGATAAAGACTGGGCTTTCTCCAGCCTTGTTTGAACTTGTGGCAAAAAAAACCCTTTAGATGATAACGCTTCTTTTATTGTCAATTTGTGTTGGCTAACTTTGAGATGTTGAAAATCATGAAGGTCTGTATCACATACAGAATTATCAAATAATTGAGTACATCAAGTCTTTTCCCTCAGAAAGCTCTAATACCCACCTAATAACATACATTATAGGCCTAGAGTTGCGTTCATCTTTCCAATCACTGGTAACTCCTAAATAGGGCTGTATCAGATTTTTGTAAGAAGTCTGATGTAGAACTGGCTTATAAGTCAAATATCTGTGTACATCTTCCCTGTAAACTTAAGTAAATATAAAGTTGATTTCTTCTTCTTTATTAAGAGCAGCACAATGCTGCAGTGTTTCGGGTAAGAAATAAGAGTCTTTTTTACTAGTGTATTACAGAAAATATAGTTATGGCTTATAGAAAATGCACTAAGAAGACAAGATGAAAACCTTCATAATTTCCAGCCTTAGTCATTTAATGAGCCAGTAAATGTTCTTCTTTCTCAGCTTAAATGCCATCCAAAAGGAGACATAAATTATAGTGAAACTATAGAATATTAAAAAGCTGACTCAAATGCCTGAAGGTGAAGAGAAAATATCAAAAATACCAACAGGATAATCAAGGCCCACAGCAGAATAATGATTAAAAAAATCATATCACAAACACTTTAAAACAACTCAAATCATAAAGCAGTTGTGTACCAACTCTTTCCCATGGGGAAAAAAAAAAAGAATTGTTAGAACTGAGAGTTACTAGTTATGATCTTAAAACAAGGATTTCATTTTTACTAAATACATGACCTTCTCTGGGATTACACTGGAACATGTATTCACATTTAATTGCAGTTCCATTACTAAAATAAAAGCAGGCATTCTAGGGATGTTTATTTACAATGTTATTTACTATTTCCCTGCTCTAAACTACAACATAAGGTTACAAGAAAGACTTAATAGTAACAACTTCACAATTTTGTGAAGAACTACAGGATTTCTGGAAGGCAACCATGTGTGGGAGTAGGTGCAGACAACACATGAGAGGTGTTGTCTCCTTTCTGACCAGAGAGGAGGAGAAGCACTGTCTTTTCTTATCCCCACAGGCTGCTGGAGGTTTATTCATCTGACACTTGGTGCTGCCTGAAGTACTGACAAGTGGTTCTTGCTCCAGAATCATCTGCACTGGGGTTAGTTCACCTGTGAATGTCCCGTAGTATTTGAGGAAGCAGTTTCATTGTCTCTGTATTTGTCTCAGTCTTAGCATATTCCTGGTGAAACTGTTTAGATATGGGGTACCCAAGGATGAGGGATTATGGCAGGAGTGGGGAGTGGACCTGCTTTGAAAATATCCACCTCAACCTACAATACACGCCCGCTGAGAAGTGAAGAGAGAGGCTGAGCTCTTTCAGTTACCAGAGTTTACAAAGACAAGAAAGAGCCTCATCTTTCCCACAGCTTCCAACTCCCTCCCCAGTGTGGGAAAAACAAGCTGATTGATAACATGGCTGTGGAAGAGAGTCTCCCTGCTGAGCAGATCACAGAGAAAAGCAGTGACTAAGGAGTCTGGGTCCATTCTGTACTTTTATTAGCAGGTTGGAGGGCAAGATGGGGCACCTCTGGATGAAAGCCTCCTTGAACGTGTGCTGTTTGCATTGCACAGTGTGCACTGCTGGCACCTGCTGGCACGGAACCTGTGCACCAGAAGCAGCACCACGGAGCATTTCCCACTGACAGGGAACACTGTGTTACCTGAGGACAGTCAAAGTGGCATGTCTCATGTCTAAAGACCTCGCCTTCTGCCACTGCTGACACGTCCACCACAGTGTGAGCAGAGCTGAGGGAGACAGCATGCATTCTTGTTGCTGTTTGAGCATTAAGGAAAGGAATAAAGTTATCATTTGCCTTCACCGGTCTCTGAGGGCAGAATATATGCTCAGAGAGATTTCTCCTTTTATCATTCCCAATTCACAGGTTATATGGTAGCAGCAGGGACCATTGTGGTCACAGTTGATCAGTGGATGTGGTGCTCGTAAGAACTCAGTTGATAGGAATAGTTCTTTTCTTCCTACCTCCATTCTCAAATGGGCCCTATGTTTGGATTAATGCAGTCACAAGGGAGATGGATAACGGATGCAGACCAAAGAGCAGCAGATGGTCTTGTCATTTATCCAGCATGCAGGTGGTCAGCAGCTCTGAAAGATGGAAAGAATGGAGAGAATGGAAAAGCAACAAAGTAAACTTAGGAAACTGCCCAACATAGGCTCTGTGGCTATGTGAATGGCAATATAACAGGTGGCACCAGTAACTCTTGCCAAGGGCTGTTCATTGTTCTGGGAGCCAGAACAAAAAAAAAAAAAACAAAAAAAAAAACCCAACCAAACAAACAAAAAACACAATACACAAAAATTTTTTAAAAAAGAAAAAAAAAAAGTTCATAGTAGTGTAATGAACTAATAATGATAGCTACAAAGATGGGTCCTGCTACTGATGAGGATTTTTTTTTGGAGATGACAGATAAAGAGATAATAGTATCTTTGTCATGTCAAATGTCAGAATTTTGGGACTGTGGTTAAAATCTTGTTACTCTAAGACAGCAGTAACAAAGGGCCACTGTGTCTCCTTGTTACTAAAAACAAAGGTTCTCAAAGCCTGAAAGCTGGCAGTCAAATAATATTGCCAATCAAAGCAAAAACCTTGTTAGAGGATATTCAATTAGAGCACAGTTATACAGTTACAGAAATCTCTTTTGATTTTCATTGCTGACAGAAATTTGAGAAAAAAAATTGGAGACAGCCAAATTGAAAAAAAATAAAGACAGAAACAACCAAGTGAACTTTTATTTGGATAACTTCATAGGCAGCTATAACAAGAAAGTTGAATTGGCAGATAAAACAGACATTAAAACTTTCAGTTACAATTAAGAACCAAGATATTTCTGAATTCCATACCAGATAGCTTTCAACGTTCTTAGACAGGGAAACAGGTTAAAGAATATGACTCAGTGGAAAAAACTCAGGCATCTGTATACAACCAGATTTACAGCTGCTAGATTCACTGCTGGTCAGAGAAATTCAAAATATGCCAACAGCAAGCAGTAGAAGTACAAGCAACAGTTTTCCAAGAACAGAAGTTTGGCAAAGGAGAGGGAAAATATGTATTTAGAATAATAATTCTGTCTTAGAAAATCCTGGGTATCCATAAGGAAGCAGCAAAGAGTTTCTTAGGAAAAAAACAGCAACTGACTTCTGGGGAGATGAAGAGCAGATGGGTACATAAACAAGGCAGGTCCAGGGCTAGTATAATGTCAGATCATAGAATGTTTAGATTGTAATGCAGTAAAGAGAGATATTGAGGTCAAACAACAGGGAAAAACAGACATAGTACTGAACTCATTAAAATTAATAATTGAAGTTTAGAATTCACATAATTGTATCTCAAGCCAGTACTCCAGAAATTTAGCAGTCAAGAAATATTGCTTATTCCTTAAAATATACTAAACTTGGCTGGTCTTCTGTAATGTGCAATATCAGACCATGTGACAAACTCCAAAGACTGGAAAATGAAATATTTACATTCTGTACATTACTATTGTCTATGGAAGAATTTATTTAAGAAAAGACAATCTGTCTATATACATAGATATATGTAATATGTTCAAAATAAGAAAGAGTCATAACGTGGGGTTATATAGGTTATTTTGTTCATAGTAATAAAGAATTTATTGCTTTGTATCTATACTTTATTACTAATTCCTAAATAGAAAGGAACCAAAGTAGAAATTCATATGAAATTATATTTAAAGTAGCTCAACAGTTTGATTAAAGAACAGAAAGGACAGTGTGATTCAGATTATACATATATATATATATATATGTGTTTTCATGCAAGTTCCAAATGATTCTCCAATCAACCTTTTCCTTTCCTACTCCTCCTTATGCCTAGGATGAGGATGAAATGAAGGAGATCATATGAGTCTTCTACAGTCTTTAATTTCAAACGGAATTGAAATTGCTCCTTGCAGTTTAGCACCCCAGTACCACCTGCAGAATCAGGATACTATTCTAAATGTCAGCAATATTAATGGAAAAAAATGCTATAATGCTTATATCTCCTTGGGATAGTGAGAGCACAGAATGCTGTTGGTAGGGAAAATGGTTTTAAGCAGAGACAATATGTGATTAAGTAAAAGTTTAAGAAAGGAAAAAAATCATTCTCTCCAAATTCATTCAATAGTAGTTGAAATAAAAATAGATTAAGTATAAAGATCAGTAAATGTTCTCAATATTGCAGTATTTGGCATACATACGCAGTTCCTCATACATCTTTGCAGAGTCAACAGGAGACACACGAAAGAGCTAGCAGGAATGGAGAAAGGTTCACCATTGGTGATGCTTCATCAGAGATGTGAAAGCTGTCAGTGACTATTGCCAAAAAGATGCACTCTGCAAATGTCTAAATTGATACTACAATTTAACCCTAACATCACTGGTATTTAGTACTAATGATGAAAAACTGGGCCAGAACTAATTTTTTTAAAAAAGTGCTGTATGTTCAGTGGTGCAATCTGAACCACAGATTCATAGAATGGTTTGGCTGGAAAGGACCTTAAGGGTCATCTTGTTCCAACTCCCTGCCATGGACAGACACGCTTTCCACTAGACCAGGTTCCTCAGAGCCTCTTCCAGTCTGACCTTGAATATTTTCAGGGCTGAGGCATCCATAGTTTCTCTGGGCACTCTGTTCCTGTGCCTCGCCATCCTCACAGTGAAGAACTTTTTACTAATACCTAATCTAAATCTACTGTCTTCCAGTTTAAAGCCTTACTCCCTGTTCTTCCCTTTCTGAAGGTGAAATGTCTGCTAACATCAGAAGGAGTGCCAGATCTTGCTGCTTAGGGGCAGTCTGCTTCTTCTCAGCCATGAGAATGTCTTTCTGGATTCCCCACCATTGCATGTAGATTGTATATGTAGGTGTATGGGCTGACTACACAATTTGAAGTGCTGCACATGGCTTATACAGACCAATGCTGAGCTCTGCAACTTTGCTTTTTCTTTCCTTTATTCCCAGGAGGTGCACTAGACCTTCCTGTAAATGTCATTAGAAGAACTGTGTTAGGGATCAAAAACAACAGTCAAACAAATAGCTAAGGAACACAAGCAGAAAGCTAGCAATATAGTTAAAAAATTAGAGACAAAGATGTACAAGAAAGGAACGGAAATCAATCTCCAGTAAATAGAATCAAATTATTGTAACAGTGCAACTTATAATCTTCATGTTACTTTCCCATAAAGGAGGTCCTCCTGCTTCAGGAAAACATTTTGAAGCCTGCACTATCCTACATTAATGGCTGAATCTATATTATCATTGTTACACCTCAAAAAATTCAATAGCTGGTTTAAATTACTCAAAACTACATTAAGTCAGTGAAGCATTTTGTAGAGCTAATCTGCAATTGGTTTTGTGAGATGCTATGTTTAACCACATTAGAGGAGCCATATGTGGCAGGAGCATAATTATCTGTATAAAATCCAAGAAGAAATGTGCTCATTATTGTGTACTTGTGAGTGAAGATAGGATTTATAATACTGTTTATAGCTAAAGTTTGCCTGAAGCTTCAAATCACATGACACAGTTTAAATACTTTTAAAATTTCAAAGCTCTCAGTTATTCTGGCCTCAATGTTCTATACTGTATTTCTTGTCTCAGGCTGAAACTCAACTAGAAGATTTCAGGTAAAAATAACCATCGACAAGAAGAGCTAAAGAGTGTATGTTTGTCTTCATACTGTGAAACTTGCTTACAACAGGTTGAGGAGAAATCATTTGAGATACTGTTCATCATGCCAAGATCTGAATTGTTATTGTGGAGAAGAAAAAAAACAAGCAAAACACAGCATTCAAGGCTGTACTTAAAAATCGTGTTATAGATCTGAAACATAACTCAGATGAAAAAAAGGAAACACAAATCCATAATAATTCAGGCTGAAGAAACAGTGAGAAAGAACAAGGCAAAATAACTTGCAAATGGGGTTAAAAATGTGGATCCAGGCTGAGATGAACTTAACCATGTCCAGGATTTGAGCCCATCTTTAAACATGTTTAAAGGGCATCTTTAAACAAATACTGTCTCCATGAATGTCTGCTATGTATTTCAAAATATTACCATTTTGCTGTATTCTGAATGATGGGAAAGGGAAGGCTATTTCAAACAGAGGAGTTAACTAAAAAATTAAGTATATTTCTAAATATGGATACATATATATAATGACCTAAATATCAGAAGCAACAAAGTAAATTCTTTCTTTTTCAAGAAATAAGCAAAACCAAACTGAAAATTTTTATTTGATACAAAGCACTGGAGAAATTTGGGGCTTTGGGTCATGCACTGCAAAAGCATTAGAAAATATTTTAAAAAAATGCACAGTGCTTAGCTTTGAGTAGTACATNGACTGATAGTTGCTTTCCTCAGAAAATGTTCTTCTTTTTGACATGTATAGTTGATATGCTGGAAATAAAGATGACATTCTTGATGTCCTTGGGTTTCAGTTTGAAATAACAAACAATTCTTCTTGTTGTCACTGTTGCCCTGTTTTATTTCAGCTTTCAAAATACTGAAGCAATATGGCTTAAAGAAAAATTTTCAGATATCCCTTTTAAAATGCTAATAAAGGTTTATCTGTATATTTAGAAGTATTGTCCTCATCTGTACAGGTGTTAAATCCATGTTCTTGTTATTTGTTGAGATTTCTGTTTGAATGTAGCTTGAGGTTTTTCTGTGATCTTTCTGCCAAATTCTGTTTCAACTTTAACAAATGGATATATCTTAACCTGAGCTATAATTCAATGTGCCGAATGACTCACAGTGTTGTAAAACTGTTTACGGTGACCTGATCTGAATTAATTTTAGAATAATCCCACTCTGCCTGTTGCAGTACAGCCATTTACTGTCTTGTCAGCCCAGACAGATTTTGCCCCCAGGACAATCAGTGTTTCTGCAATGAAACAGGCGAAGATACATTGACCCTTTCTTTGTAAGCAAATCTACTTGATGATTGGATAAAAAGGAGGCAGGTTAGACAGATGTGGTAATGACACAATTTTAACGTGAAGAAAGTTTATGCTGGCTTTTGTGGAAAAAGGATCAGGAGGCCTGTCAGTTGTTACTCGGAACCACTCAATGCATGGGTCATAAAAACACAGCACAAGCCACATGGAGGCTTGGTTACACTCCTCCCAGACTACAAACTTCCACGTACTTCCAAGATTAGTTACTGAAGGGAATACATCTATACAAACAACAAATTTCTGGTCTTTGTTTTTAATAGGAAAATGTGACCACCGGTCAAAATAACTGCCATTTAAAGGTATGAGAGTAGTACAGAATATTTAGCAAAGTAAGTTCTGAATACACTTTTGTAGTCTTACTGTATCTATTGGTTTTGTGAAGAGACACTACTTTAACAGAAAACTTAACTGAAAAGCTGCTTATTTTTATGTTTTAAGTGTGAGGTGGAAATAAAAAGAGTCAATCACAAGGCAGATAAATATATTGAAATATTTTTTAGTCTTTTTCACTCTCCCCAGTGTAGTTGGTGAATAAAATTCTTTTTTTTTATTATTTTAATTCCTCTTATTGAGTAAACTCAGTATTTACAAGGAAAAAAAACCTTTTAAAGAGTTTTCATTTTAGCAATTTCCTTCTTTGATTTAAAGATTTCAACTCAGACATTTGGACACATAAGCTTCCTCCAGACCTTGATCCATTTGAGCATTGCTGCCTGATGCTTTTTCTCTCAGGTAGATAGAAGCTGATTATCTGGATTTACTTAGAGGGACTGAAGTCAGTTGACTTAATCACAATTTTCTATCTTAATTTTTTTTCCCCCATGACTATTTTTGCCTTTTTTTCCTGGTCCTAAAATGTCACTTAAATTGGCTGAGTCCTCAAAAATACCATCCAGTGGTTCAGAGGTTATTTTGGCTATTTTCTCAAATATTGTATTCCCAAGGCTCTGATGATCTGGAAGCATCCATTTTCTCTCAGTACTTTTTCTTTTCCCCATACTCTGTCCAGCAAAATTTATACTGTCAAATGCGTGGTTGTAAACTTTATTGGGGAAGTTGAATACAGAAGCCCAAATCCTTCATTGTAATAAGTGTCTTTTTAAATGAAACCCGAAAGTACACCACACAAAGGTATGGCTCACTCTACACAAAAAGCTTTCTTCTGCTTGTTTGTTTCATGGAACTTAAAAGATTTGTTCTGAAGTCACACTGCTGGTATGATTTTAATTTAAAAAGAAACGTCCAAAAATACAGCGATGGGGCTACTAGTACAGCATGCGATTATAAGATTTTCTTTTTTTTTTCTAGTTTAAACCAGACGAGAACGGCAGACGAGCTGAGGGTTTTTTCCCCCATATCTGGCGGGTCCTGCCGGGCCAGGCTCTGCATTCTGTACCCACCGCTGCCGAAGGACAGAGCCGGTGACAAGGCCCACATTTCCCGCTGCGCTTTCTGTACGTGCATGAGCAAATCCCACTGAACCCTCCCTCCGCAAAGTTACAGCGGATGGGGGACGATGCTTGCTGGACAGGGAACCGTCTCACTTTCCCACGTTCACGCAGGGACCGGGTGTTTCCCGGCCCCATGGAGACTGCAGTATCTCTGCGCCCTCACTCCGCCACCCGCGGCCTCCGGGGCGTGCGCCCTCCCAGCATCTCGTACGGAGAGGCCGTCTGCCCTTCAGGAAACAGGTGGAGAGGTGGGCAGGGCACGCCCCCACTGGCAAAGTCCTCATGTGCACTGCCGCACCTATCTACATGCGAGCTGCCGCTCCCCTTGCACCTCGCCGGTAACTTTTTTTTTGCCAGGCTTCGCGCCGCCTGCCGCCACCGAGGGACCACTCAGGGTGGTGGGCTTAGGGTGCCAAACTTTCTGCCCAGATGGGCCAGGGTGGCGGCTCCGTCCTTCCTTTATCTTCAACATCACGGCTGCAGCACCGTCCTCCCTCGGGCGCGCCACGCTGCGCGGGGGGCGGTGCGGCGGAGCCCTGCGCTCGTTCCGGCAGCGGGCGCCGCTCCGTTTCGGCCCGCCCCGCACCGGAGAGAGGGCGACAGGCTCCGCTGGGCTCTGCTGCTGCTGCTGTCGCTGCCGCCGCCTCCGCCCCCGTCGCAGGAGTAGAAGGATGGAGCCGGGCAAGGAGCCCCGAGTGAGCACGGAGGAGAAGCCCAGCGAACCAGAGCCGGCGGTTTCCTTCCAGGCCCGGCTGTGGAAGAACCTTCAGCTGGGGGGCAAGGGCCGGAGC
>VWYP01019189.1:0-30789 GCA_013400435.1 Pycnonotus jocosus
AAAACTGCTCAGGAAAAAAAAAAGAGAGAGAGGAATGGAGAACTCTTGCTGGAAAGTTTATTTTGAAGTGTCAAACCAAGGAAACTTGCAGGTGAGGCAATCCCAGCTATCTGTGCCAGGAGTGTGCCTCATATAATCTCTGGGATGCAATCAGAATAGAAAGGGTCCAAGAGCACCCCAGCCTACCACCTGTGCTTGTTCTTGTCCCACACTGATAGTTTTCATCAGGTTTCCCTGCCCAGGCAGGCTGGGAGACAGAGGTCCAAGCCTTCCCCAAGACTTTCCCCTTCTCTTTCCTGTCCCTGCCTATGCTGAGCAATGCTGTGACCCAGGAGAGCATTTTAATAAAGTGGATTTTACAGGAGAAAGGGGTACAAAAGTGTTTTAGAACAACAACAACAAAAAAATAAAGTTAGCATCATCCAGGAGGTGTTTTCTAGCTGTTGTGCTGTTGCTCAGCATGGGCAGAGCTCACCTCCAGGAAGTGTAAAACTGCTGTCTCCACTGAGGTCGGAGTTGTGCGGCCAAGAAGAGCAATTAATCAAGAATGTATTCTGTACCTGGGAAACAAAAAAGACCATGAAAACCAAATTCACTGCTGTTAAAAAGGGCTCTTTTAGCATGGAATTGTCTTTTCTTTTATTTCAGTTGGGAGTGTCTGCAGCTATGCTGTGAAAGGTCAGGACAATGACAACAGCATGGGGCTTTACCCTCTGCTCATGTTCCCAGCTACTGCCTTTGCCTATCTGCCACTTCTATAATCCTGAGAAAAGGTGAAACTCTTCTTACACAGCTGAGGGAAGAGTGTTAGCTGCAGAAAATGAAGCATTTTGCACAGTGGTGGCATATTATCTTGGGATTAAATGCTTGAAAGGAAACTCGTACCCCAGGTGTCTGGGTGGGTAGAGAAATGACAGCCACAGTTGTGCTGGGTTCCAAGTGCATGTCGGTCTAAGAAAACAGGCGTGAGTATTGTGACAGCTGCAGCACTGGAAAGCAAGGAAATCTTACAGTCAATGTGACAAATGGAACTTCTACTTTCCCTTGTAGAGGAGAAAGTCTGTTCTTATGACAATTAACTCCTGGATTTCTAAAGAATAACTACATTATAGAAGAGAACAAAAAAAGTCTCTTCAATGATTAAGAAATTAACATTTAAAGTATTGAGGGAAATAATAGAAGAATAGATTTCTGAGTCGGTTTTGATGGTAATTATTCTGGTGGGAAAAGGAGGTGGATTCTCAGCTTTCAGACAAGCTTCACTTGGGATTTCAGTGTGACTGTTCCTGGTACTCCCCAACGAACAGCAAAATATATGGTTCCAACAAAGCCCTCCAAAAGAATGGCAAGCAGGCTTTGCTTTTAATTTGCAAATTCATACATTTAAGTTTCTTCTTATAGGAAGGTGAAATGCACAATCAAAAAGGTTTGTGCTATCTGGAAAAGAGTAAGTTCCCTAAATGAGGCTAATGTTAGTGAGGATCAGGCTCACCAGCACAATCCTGAGCTATGCCCCTGCTCTGCCCTCACCCCAGGCCTCCATGGGTGTTTTCCACAGGACAGCTCTGGGGCACAGTGACCACTGACCGCACAGAAGGACAATGCAGAGCCCAAGCAGAGAAGGATTTGAAGACTGATCTGCTAAGACTTGAGTAAGAGGACAACAGAGAACAACCACCAAAATAACCCCAAACTGAGTTAATCAAACTCTCTTAACTTGTAAGAGGTGAGGTATGGGTAAGAAGATAAAAGCAGAGCTTATTGGTACTTACTATCTAACAATTTCTTTGCCAACAGGGTAATTTTGCTAGCAATTCCAAAATTTATCATGAGTGTAAAGTGCTGGACCATATTCCTTTCATGGGGACATTTTTCTCTCCCCAGCTCTGGCTGTCAGTCACATTTTGGCTAAGCTGTTTCTTCTAACTCCCTTTGAGAAAGCTAAAGCCCTAGCAACAGCCATTAAAGCAACGTGTCTCAGCACTTGAGAAAGGGAGGACACATGTGAGCTCTTCTGCTCATATTTAGAAATCACTTCAGCCCCCCAAATCCTCTTGTTATCCTACCCAGTGAGTCTGACCTCGTGCCACCCTGGTCAGCACATCGTGTCCTTTCCCCCAGCACATCCATCCTCTTTTACTTAAAACAAGGATCTGCAGTGCCAGTGCTCTGCAGAACCACGGGGGCTGTACAGCCAAAGCTGCTCATCTCTGCAGCCCCTCAGAGATAAAACAATGCCTGTGAGAACAGGCAGCACACAGAGGCTGGTGTAATTTGTATGACTGTAAACACAGGAGTCTATTTTTCACACATTGCACAGAATAAATCCCTGAAAGGCAATGAAAACAAATACCTCCAAATAGCATTTTTGTTCTGTGTAGAAACATCTCCTTTGCAGCTATTTTGATATATGAAACCATCAGCAATGAAGATTTTTTTTTTTTTTTCACAGAAAGAGCTTTTCAGGTTAATGTGGTTTTCTCTGCAAACTCAAAAAAGGAGGCAGAGACCTCCTGATACTTTTCCCCAGCAGAGTATTCAGTGCTTATCAGTAAATCAAAATTAGTTGCCCCATGATTTTGCCATTTCCTTTATTTCACCTCAGAGGAAAGCACCTCGTGGATTTTTCTGTAGCACCCTGTTTTCCTGCAGTATTGATTAATCTGACAGCAGTAATGAAGAGTGGACAGAGGATAAACTGGAATGCCTGTCCTTACAATGACCTTAACACTCCCATTTAAAAGCAGTGGCCTGCTCTAATTTGTATCATATCATCATACTCTTCTGAGTTTTGCATCTGCTACCCTGTTCCTCCATGTTGTTCCTCCATGCTGTTCCTCCATGTATGAACAAAATTCATTTTCCACTGCAAAGTCTGAGTAGCACACAGGGACATCAGAGCTCTGAAATGGAAAGGGAATCTTATTCATAGCTGCTTGAATTATCCAAGAAAAACGCCAACTCAGTGTTTGATTATCTACCTGAAATCATCCAGCCAATAATATCCCTAATGCCAGCCTGTATGAAACAGAGGATCTGAGAGGGAAGCAGAAGACTGGCAATCTAGGAAAGAAATAATCTTTGCTACCTGATGTATGGCACCTTGTTACACAGAGGAATAAGACCCTTTCTGGGAAGGGACTTCCAAATAAAGGTAATGGCTTATTTCAACTTGCCTGTATAAAGAAAAGGCATTGCTGGGATGGAAGTACTTGTCGACTTCTGTTTATCCTCTGGAAATTTACCCCAGGCAACAAGTTTCCTTGATGCTTATCATGAACTTGCCTTTTGTAGCACAGTGCAAGTCATTGACACCCACAATCCTAACACAGCACTTTCAGAATTTCTCCAGGCCTATTAATTTTTTAAATGAAGAATGCAGGGTATACAAGAAGTTTTACAACACTAGAATTTGAATGTTCTGATCCAACCCATTTAAAATTAACTGAAAAGAAATTCAAAAACTGAGGAGCAACTGGCTGGGCTATCTAATCCTCTGGTGTCACTGTCTAGACTCAGGAACTGTTGTCTACCACATATTACTGGAATGTAAATTGCGTATCTGGAAAAGTAAATGAAATCTCAGAATATGTGAGTTTCCAAAAGATGCCATGAGAAAAATTGAAAGAAACTAATTAACTGCAGAAGTATCAAAATGCAAAGCTCTCCTCTAATGAAAGAAAAATAATTCAGTTCTTTCTGTCCTTTTCTGCTGTGTGGCTTTAATAAACTCCAGGAAGCTGCTGGGGAGGCGGAACTATCCATGTGCCCATACACCTTCAGGCTTATCTTTCTGTAAAATAATGAATTGCTTCAAATCCATCCCCTACAGCATGACCCAGCTACCCAGCAACAAGGTAGGAGACTGAGTGGGTTTCCTGTGCTTGATTGCTTCTTAATCAAATTCTGTGCACAAAATGCCTTCAGAAATCTATTTTACTTTGTATTGTACTCTCTGTTCAGAATGAGAATTCATTCAGCGCCAAATTAGTACCTGAGCAAATCAGAGTCACAAAGCCCCCTGTATATAGCAGTGCAGACATACGAAGCAAAGAAACCAATCAACATATTTTGAATGTTAAGTCCCACATATGAATCTGAAACAAAAAGTCATTCATTGTGTTGTTTCAGAAGAAGGAGTAGAAACTTACCTTTTCAGATTACTTATCCTTTGAAAAAAGGGAAAAAAATAAAAATTCATTACCTCATATATCCTCTATTTGTATGGTTACAGTTTTAGCTCTTAATCTGTGGCTTTTCCAGATGTATTTCAAGAAGAAATGTAAAGCATCAATCATCTGGCTGTTAGCTATGGAAATCTTCCCCAAATTAAACACTAAAGGTAAGATAGATGCATCTCATCTGTGTAAATGTATGCAGGACACCAGCTGATTTAAGAGTGCTACTTTTCACAAGATATCCATTCAAGCAGTATTTCTTAGATATTATTGAGTGGCATTAATTTGCTTGAGAACTTGACTTCCCTCAAGATCATCATAAAAAGCATAATTTCTGTTGCAAAAGCACAGTACGCCATTAGTAGAGTTTTCTTTTGCCTTGCTAGTTGAAGTAAACTGACTGGTGTTCTACAATTATTATACTTTTGTTTATATTTAATTTTTTTTTCTCTCAAATTTCTCTCTAATTTGCCTTGCATTGAAGATGCTGGTAATACCTCATATACTGGGAGAAATAAACAGTCTCCTGTCAGGCACACAAACTCCTTTCTAAATAGACTACAGCCCATCCCAGGGTGACAGCATGTGGGTTATATCACTGTTCCATCTCCACTTAGACAGAAAAATGGAAAGGTATGAGCTGTGCCTGTCATCATAAAACCCATCTCTCAGAATGGCACATGAGTATATCCTTTAATTCTGATTTTGGTCAAAAGTCATATGAGAGAGACTCACAGAAGCCTGAGCTGTAAGTAGAATCCTAGGAGTTTTCTCTGTAAAACCACTTCATCCTACTGCTTTTCCCAGCAGGAACCAAGCAGAAACAAGAGAAGACAGGTCACCTCTTGCCCCAGGGCTGCTGTTCTTCCTTTTTTATGACAAACACCTGAAGGCCTCCAGTGACCATCCTGACAGGGGCAGCATTTTAACAACAAATCATGTCACTCTGCTTAAGGGAGCTCAAAAGATTAAGAAGGAATAAGAGTTGGAGAAAGGAGGAAAATGTTCTCAAGAGGAAAATACCTGGCTGGGTGGAGAGGAGGACAAGGGAGCAGTTGCTGAGATGATCCTGTACAGCTCTGGCTTGGAGGCTATTCATGGGTATAGGAGGGATGCCCATGGCACAGAAGCTTTACAGGCTTGTGTGTTTGTTTCTTAAAAACCAAAATTCAGGCAATTGTTGAGTATCTTTCAGGTTCACAGGACATTTTCTTTAACTTCTCTTTTTCCCATAAGACTGTAAACAGCTTATAGGNAAAGAAAGGAACAACCTTACCTACTGAATGATTATATTCTGGAAGAACTGAGGAATTGAGGTAAACCTACTGCAAGGAGCATGCTTGACTATAACAATAACACTTGCCAGCTTTCCTCATGGATTTTATTTGAGTAATAAATTTAATAATTTGTAGCCTCTGATTTCTCATGTCAGCTTTCTTATTGTCCTAAGGAGTTTCTGCACATAACTGACCCATCTCAAGACATATCTTTGTGTCAGCTATCTGATCTCACTCACTGAGATGGCAAGGGCCAATTTAAACTTACAAGTTCTTGCCATTTCCCTTATCTGTGGCCACCTTCTACTGCCCAAATGCTGTGGTTTATTGTCCCTTTGATTTTTCTGGTTACAGTCCAGCTTCTCAAACATTTACTAAACACAATAAAAGCAGGACTTCAAGTAATTTCACATGTGGAGGAGGTAATCTTTGACATCAAGGTCAATGTATATTTATAACTGAATGCTCTCAGTTGCCATAGAAAAGGCATGTTAAACATATCAATTATTAACCAAAGTACAACACTTGTGCTGAAACCTTCCCTCCTCACACCACGCTTTAAAAACAAACATAACTGCACACAGCACAAAGTGTTCAAGACATTCACTGATTCTTAGTTATTATAAATATGCAAAATTTGACAACCAAGTATGGCCAAGGAGTCTGAAGGTCTTAAACCCTCTTACATACTCAACAGAGGCACTTTTGCTAAGTTGCTGCAGGAACCCGGGCTTGGATCTTCTGTTTGTCGTGTCCTCTCATGATGCTGGGCAGTTAAGTGGGCACTCCAGTAAGGAGGATTGCTGCATGGAGTTTCTGAGGTCCCTCTTGGACTGCAAATTCCCACCAGCTTTCAGTCTAGAAGGCTTCTTCTTCGCTCTTTGTCTGCCTTAAAGACCCAGTGGCGGCAAGGGCAAAGCGATTTGTAGAGTGAGCGAGTGCAGAGGGCTTGGTGGGGGCACTTGGAGTGTTTGGGGCTTCAGCCTGTCAGCAGCTGCTCCCTGATGGCTCTAAGGTGTTTTGGAGAGTGTTGTAAAGCAGACCTCACAACATCTGATGCTGTCTTGTGAGAAATTCATAGTGCAGTTTTGGTGGATTTTAAAACCCTTGTTGTTTTTCATAGAATTTTCATAGTCTCAATAAATATGTCTACTAATGGTGTTGTACCTTTATTTCATATCTTAATGCAAAAGCACAGCAAATTAAAATTTTTATTAGACAATACATCCTTTACTCCTGAATTACCAACAAAAATATAAGGACACTCTGGAATGTTGAGTTTTAATGAGGTGATAAAAAAATATTCAGATTGCTTAGGCATTCCAGTATTACAGCAATGAAAGCCAAACAACCTCCACTAACCTTTATATAAGGCATAGCTTGTATATAATGTATCAGGTGAAATGCAGCCAAAATGCCTACAGAAGACTGTTTTTTTAAAGAGTGAACACTCAGGCTGAAGCCCTGATAAACATTTTAACAGTGCCACTCAGAAGAAACCAAAGGAATCATGCTACAGCTCACCAAAATTTCCCCCTAGGTTTTCTGCAAGTTTGTATTTATCACTGAAACCCTTCCACATTTAAATATTCTAACAGCCCCTGTGAAATAATGTCAAATCCACTGAAATCATATTGGGATACTTTCTTACAAACCTTTGCTGATGAGGAGTAGCAGCACAGGAGCCTCTGGGCATCGTGGCACAGGCACCAGTCTGGCTCTGTGGGACATGACCATTTGCTAAAGTTCACAGATAACTGAACTCAAAGTAGCATTCACATGGGTACAGCAGTGGCTTCCATGATCTGAAACAATAAACTTTCAAACTGTAAAACATTTTTCTGCAGAGAAAAGCTTTTAGGATCCAGGACTGAATGCAACCTGCTGTTGTCCTTGGAGAGGTGTATTATGGAGGAGAGGAGGAGAAAAAGGTTTCCTGTTTGGAGGTAAAAGCCTGTATCTATTCATCTGCAGCTGCACTTGCTCACAAAACTAGAATACTTGCCAATAAGATAAATTCATGGACTGGTATGCTGAGAGAAAAGGCAGTCAATGTAAAATCCAAGATAAAAGCATGGTATTAAAAGCATGATGTTATAAGGAAATTGTTTTAAACAACATGGCTCTGAAATCTGCTGTGTTTGGAGAACGTCTTTTTGTACCACAGCCACACTTTTATGTGGGAACTTTTGTCCACCCTTTCAAAGCTCCACAACCAGGAGCCAGATGGAGAGGTCTCAGCCTGGTGATGCAGCAAATGTCCTGGCTTCAGCTGAGACAGAGTTAGTTTTCTTCCTAGTAGTTGGTATAATGCTGTGGTTTTGGGTTCAGTATGAGAATAATGTTGATATCATACTGATGGTTTAAGTCGTTGCTAAATAGTGTTTATCCTAAGTAAAGAAATCGTTATTATCATTATTACTACTACTATTACTATTATTACCAACTTTATTGTCATTATTAAGCTGTTCTTGTCTCAGTCCATGGTTTTAACCTCTTTCTGAATCTTCTCCCACTGTGGGGTGGGTGGGGAGCTGAGCAAGTGGTTGTGAGGGGCTGAGTTGCGGGCTGCAGTTACACCAAAACAATATAGATTTAAAATTCTGGGGAAGGAGTCAGTAAAACAAGCTGGGGTATACAGGCTCCACTCAGGCAGCAGTAAACCCTTTTTACTCTGAAATCCCATGTAAAATGTTATCCTTTAAGGGACCTAAACTCCACAGCAGCCTCTGTCATGCTTTGGCATGCTCTCGTGTTAACAAGAGCCACACAACTCCACTCAACCACCCATTTAACTGAAGTGCTGGATAATATATTAAAAATTAGAAAAAAGCTGCACTGTTGTGAAGGTGGAGGAAGAGCAGATCCTTCAGTAAATGCTAATTTTCCCAAAGAAACTCTTTCTAGTGTCTCAAGACAGGAAAGTTTATGAGCAGGTACAGTAAAAACTGGCAGGAGGCACTTTATTTCATGTTTCCATCTGCCAGTTATATTTCATGAAATGGAAGATTGTCCTTTCACCCCATAAATTCACCTTTTTTACTGCAGAAATTTTACATTAAATACTAATAACATTGTTTCAGGGGATCAACCAAAGGACATAACTGGCAATTAAAGAGCTCCAATTATATCATAATTTTCTGTGTCGACTTATTTCAACAGATTACTAAATTTCTATTGAAATGGTATTCTGAAGGGGCTTAGAAATGTTTTAAGCATATGTTCCAGGGCTACAGTCCCAGCACGGAATACTAATACCCCAGTTTGAGATGTGTGCTCTCATGTGTCACAGACATCATAGTTTCTGTTAATTTTCCATGAATTATTGAAATGAAGAATTATATCCTGTTTTCTTTATCAACATTTACTACCAGCAGAGCTGGAAGGCGTAAAACCCAGGAAATGTGCTGCAGTAGATAAGAATTGAAAGCAGTGTGTTGGGGATGGTACCTGTATTTACATATTTGTATTTTATTAAGTAATTGAAAGAGCCTGCCCGTGTTGTATAATTCATGCATCATAAATAAACACAAACCAGATAACTCAATGCAAACAGTAGCAACAATTTATATGTGCCCTGCAGTGACTGTCTGGGCAATTCTTCACTGTGTCTTGCAAAATTCCTACTACTCAATCCTTTTAAGGATTGTTTCAGCTCCCTAGGAAGTACTATAAAAGGTCTTCTTGGGGTCAAGAAGTAAAAACAAGAGGTATGAAGGTGCACACAAATTCAAAAGTTAAATTTAATCTTAGAAATTTGATTTGTGTACTGCATGGATTTCTGAATAGCAGGAATATGAGGAAAAAAGTAGTGAATAATGTTGGTTTAATAGCCAGAGTAAATCAGACTGTACACAGGTCTAGAGGCAATATGTAGCTATGTAAAGGTGTTTGTGGTTTTATATCACCTGTCAGTGACTTAAAAAGGCAGCCCAAGGCAAAGAGTCTAAAGCAATATGTAGCCATGTAAATCAGTGCCATTCCCAGCTTAAGGCATGCTGAAGAATATGGATGTACGTGTGGATTTATATAAAAATACGAAGGAGTGAAAGAGCTCAGAACAAAACCTTGCACTTTGCATGTTGCTGTTGTAGGGGACAGCATGGAAGGTGCCAAGAGGTGGCAGCTGTTGACCAGGTTGTCCAATACTTGCTTGGGAGTCCTGTGCAACGTGATGAGCTCAGCAGCGGGTTTGGATGGAGAGGGACTTCAATCATATTAAATTATATTAAAAATATAATTCAATTATATTGAAAATATAATTCAATTATATTAAATTATATTGAAAATATCCAAATCTTCAGTCTGGGGCATTCCACAGCTCTCTCCAATATGCCCTACAGTTTTTGAGCTCTCCATACTGTCAATACCTGTAAGGTTTTTGGCTTCTGTTCTTCTCTTCTGCCAGGGTCAGGATGAATAATACTCGGGAAACACCAAACTCGAGTTCAGACTTGGAATGTTAATTATATCTTATCTATTTACAATATTTACAGGCTCACAAGCCTTGAGTTTAACTAGCAAGCTAGGGAAGAGAAGTAAAATGGCCACCTTCTAACTCTTACCAAGGCAATTTAAGAGATAATTACCCAATAACAAGGTAACACCTATATTATTTATACTTTTGACCCACTAATGACCACCAAAGGCCCACTATGTAGACATTTTTCATCCAATTACAGAAAACCACCCAAACCCATGAAGAAGACAGAAGAAGAAGATGAAGAAGAAGGACAAAAACAACACTCAAAATCCTCCATCTTGACTCATATGCATTACTACACACTAAACCCCCAAATTCCAAGTTTCTAGGATTCCAACAAGTACCTAGGCAAAATAAATTAAAATACGTTTTCAACCCAAGCAAAACAAAACCTTGCTTCTTTTTTAAACACAGATTTAATGCAAATTAATTTTGATATTACACGTGAGCTGACACAGATTGAAAATACTTAGAGAAAAATTATATTGAAAATATCCAATTTTTCAGTTGAAATTTCAGAAGGCACCAAACTGGTGAAGAGCCAAGCTTAGAACCTGAAACCAAAGCATACTAAGGTGATAAAATGTTTTGTAATAACAGATTTCCTTTCCTTTGTTTCAGTTACTTAGTTTAGGCCAGTGCTATAGCTACACCATATGACATCCAGAAAAAAAAAATGGAAAGAATTTGTTTTCCTCTCCCAATCTATCAATGAACACAAGGTACTGGAAGGTGAGTTACAATAACTCCAAAATTCTGAAAGTTGTAGCAACAGGGATGAAAGGCCTCTGCTCACTAAACAGCAGTAAAATTTATTTGATAAACAAAAATCATTAACTGTAAAACACAGCCTGATATACAGAAAAAAATTGATTTATTCCATATATTTATTGTACTTATGCCAATTATTTTGGTATATTTTTAGGAATTTTATTTATATCCATATTTTTTTGCTAGATTTATGGTCTTAGTGTCTAACAACTTTTAACTGTGCCGATCATTTTCATACTGCAAAACTAAATAAGACTTTTTCCTTTTTCAATGAGTATGAACAGCTAAATACCCCATCATAATCTCATCTAGACAATCCAGATTAAATAAAATATGCATGTTGATGAGAGAGAACAATTTTAACAGTCTTTTGAGTCAAGAAGTATTTTTTCCAGGCTGATCTACATCAGGACAAGAAAACTTCCTCTCAGATTTTCAGTTTTGTAGGCTTAACACATGGAATCTATGTTCCCTTCACTTTTTCTACAGCCAATATTTTTGAGAACAGGTTTGTTTCAAATGGTCTCTATGTCCATTTAGTTCAATGGTTCAAATGTATCAGTTTTCTCTTTTTCTAAAAATATAATTCCTATTTTTCTCACCCCTCATTTACAAAATCTGACTCACCATTTTGCATTCATTCATAACACAGCATGACAAAAAACTGCCAGCAGGAAACAAGGACTTAGGGCTTGACTTTTCTCAACTTAGCTAAAAGTGAATATTTTGTTTTCTCACTCCGAAAAACCCCAAGTGTCTGCTATGTATTTTCCAAGGACATCAAAATATTTCATAATGTATTTTAGACAGCTATAAACATATTTTACTTTCCAAAAGCAGTGGATGCTTCTTCTCCTAAAACCATCCTGGGCTCTTGGTTTAGTCTATATTTAGATATTCTTCAAAGAACTCCTTTGATACCCTTTTTTAAAAAAGAAAACTTATTACAGAGTAAATGTTTGTCCCAGTTTCTACATTTAAGTGAGAAGTGTGTTTGAGCACAAGAGTCCATTCTAATACAGCCTAGCAATTTGTGTTTCAGGGGATATTTTTTGAATGTTTTTATTACATTTACATAAAGAAGCTGGGCCAACTTTACAGGCCTTGGGGCTAAGAAAAGCAAAAATAAATATGACTAGTAGAGACAGAAAATGCTTTTCTCTGAAGAACTAGAGAACACCTAAAGTTTGACTCATATCTCATAATACAGGGGTGCATAGAAGAAATTTCAATTAAACCTTCCCCTCACTCACACCAGGGTGACACCACAGCTAATCCTGCACATGCTCTGGTACTGGTGGCAAAGACAGCTGCCACAGGCAGACTGGTTAATGGGAAAAGTCCATGTCACACAGGTAAACCCCAGGGGCTTTGCTGGGGACTGGGGAGCATCACACATCATCTTAGCCCAGTGAAAGACCTCAATGACATGATTGTTCAGACTCAATGCTCTCAAGCCTTTTGCCATTTCTGTGGATCAGGAATTAATGAGGCCAGATTTTGGATCATATAAAGCCAGTAATAAAAGAACCAATCTTGAAGGCTTTCTCACAAAAGCCTAATTTACCTGAGAGCTTTTTGTGTAAAAATAACTTTTATTAATATTCTACAGCAGGGAGTTTGAGGTACATGCAATCTTTGCAAACAGGACTCATTTATTTTTCACAGAGTGAAGAAAAATCTAAAGAAATTCTCCAGTGACTCTACTATGCTTGGCTGGAAAAACAGAATTAACTTTATCAAGTATGTTTCTGAAAAAAAGTTTGAAATTAAACTGGTGCCAAAAACCTAATTTCAGACAACCTGTAAGTCTTTCCTTGCAAAGTCTAATAATTCTCCTATCTCTTTATAATACAGCTTTTGTATGTGGATTCAAACTGTCTCCTAAGTACAAGGAGCAGTGTTCAATTTGTAGCAATTTGTAAATATTCACTTCTCCACATCCTAAATATCTGTGCAACTCAAATCATCATTTTTCACAGGGATGTGAGAGAGAGGTGTCTTGGCAGAGTTTGTGGGGCAAATGAGCACTTGAACACTTTGCACCACTGCTGTTAAGATCTTGACTTCCTAAGTGCTGAGCTAACACAAACTGAGAACACTGCCACTTTATCACTTGGCAGCATCTGCACACTTAATGTTCCACAATGCCAAAAATGATGATACCTGTTACCAAAAATAACATTCACATAACCAGCCATGAAGACAACACATTTGTACACCATGCTCCTGACAATCCAATTGTGGCTTTGAGTATTTTCCAACCTTGGAACCAAGCCTTGCTGTTCAACCCTCTTTCTGTTTGGTATTATCAACTGGTGCCAAGCCAGAAGCCACTGCTGATCTACTGTGCTATTTGATTGATGAAATGTGGTGATTCTGGGCAACCCCTTGGGATGGGCCACTGCAGGCTACCAGGGTTCTCAGAGAGCTTTAATATGTGAAATCACTTCATTTCCTGACCTGGATATTGAGGCTGCTGCCGACCCAGACAACATGTGCTCTGGATATGCAGCTTCCCACAGGTCCAAGACTGATAACAGAGAGATGTCTCAGCAGCAAACCTGGATTTGCAGCTCAACAACTTTTTTTTTTTTTTCTTATTTTCCAGGGTCAAGTTTCAACTTCAGCTGGCTCAGACTCCCAGATCTAACCCACAGAACCAGGAAGCCAGCAGGCTTGGAACCAGACTCTGAATGGGAACCTTGAATTTTTTCCTCCTTTCCTAGCTGTTGCAGATGGACACACTCCATTTGCTTACACAACAGGGCTTCTTAATCCAGGAAGCATTAAGTCATTCCTGCTTCACCTTCAAGAGGCTTGGCCCAATTTGTTAGGTCTACTTTTATTTTTTTAATTTACTTTATGTAAATAAAGTATTTATTTATAATAAACTCTATATGTGGGCTTTACAGAATCTCATTATTAGAGGTACATAGAAGTATTACATCCATAAACACAATTTTTATATATTATCATCAAACCACAGGCAGCTTTGGAGTAAGTCTTACAAAAACCCAAAAAGCTAAATGCCAGTGTTACATTGCTAATGAGAAAGACAATCACTTTTCCTCTTCCAATATTTCTCTTTTTGAAGGATTAATATACTAGAATGAACTAACTGAAATACCCCTCTAGGTAGCTAGTAGGTTCTCAGACAAGAAGAAAGCATTATGAAAACACTAGCTTAAGCAAATGATATTTATAACGCAGATGAAAAGTTGTTTTAATTTCCTATACCCAGTGATAATACTGCCTTTTTAAACGGAAAAATAGAAACCTATGGCTTCTCAGGATAGAAGGAAAAAAGGATCCTTCCAAATACAATATTCATTTCGATTCTAGACATACAAATAATAGTTAGTGATTTATTGTCAGTTTGATTTATGGCATGAGCAAGGTCCTGCCAAATTACCAGTTCCTGGAACTGCAGTTTCCACTCAGCTCCTCCACAGTTCACAGGAAAGTACAGCTCAAAAGATGTGATAGGGTGCCTAAAGGGACTTGATGTAAGAGAAACCAGGAGATAGCAGAGAGCAATCTGCTAAGGACAAAAAAATGTGGCTTGGCAGGAAATGCCCGGAAAATGTGAAGCAAAGGAAGACTGAATCAGACTGGAAGCCAAGGCTGTTATTTATGAAATCAAGCCTAAATTACTGCATAATGTTGTGTCTTCCAACCCAAAGGAGCCACACATGCAAGGAAACTTGATCAAAATAACCTTGCTGCTCTGTTAGAGACTTCCTCCCCTGCATCACCTACTATCCTGAGCTAGTGAGTAACCTGAGGTACTAAACACACACCCATGCATTGTAATTTAGAGCTATAGTTACATTCCTTTGAAGATTTATCACTGTTTGATGGGAGAAGGATCTGCAATTAAAATCTATGTCAACAAGCAGAAGTCAAATGCAAGGATAAGGTCACACAGATAGAAGAAAACATCTGCTCTCTACACTTTACAGAACATAATGACACAATGTCTTGGGGAAGCAACTCTTTAATTTTAGAAAATCAAAGAAGTAATGATGATTGAAAAGATGTAGCATGATTTATAACACAAAGGCAGGAAAGAAGACATTGTTTCTAGGGCAGTAAAAGGACAATACTTTGCCTGAAGCCCATGATCCACTTTCCAATACCTTTTCACAACTTGCTGTTGTGAAAACGTATTTAAAAGTAAATAAATGTTTATGTGGTGTTTGGAATCTGAGCAGCTAAAAGCTGATAAACAAGGACCATATTAACAATATTTAAATCTTGATAAATCTTACAATCAAGATGCCAGGGGTCCTAATTATATGTAAATGGTGGGGCCCTAATTATAAGTAATTTTACGTTCACCTTCCCATAGCAGCCAGAAATAAACTGCAAGCAAGTCTGGTTTCTAATTGCATAAACATATTTTTATTGTAGTGCTGGTTGAAGTCAGCAGTGGGGTTATGAGAACACTTGACAGTTGTAAGGGACATGCTCCTGCAAGAGTGAAAAGGGACAGAAGTCACTTAGCAGAAGTGACAATGGCAGCGCAACAGGGAACCCTGTTACTGCACTTCCAGAGCAGAGCCATGAAGATAAACTGAGGGTTGCAACATCTCTCCTGTGAGGACAGGCTGAGACTGCTGGAGCTGTTCAGCCTGGAGAAGATGCTGGGGACATTTTGTAGCAGCCTCCTAGTACCTAAATAAGACCTATAAAAAGGGAAAGTAACTTTTTACACAGGCATATAGTGCTAAGATAAAGGGGTGAGGCTTTAAACTCAAAGAGGGCAAGTTGATATTAGGAATATCATGAAGAAATTCTTTATTGAGGGTGAGGGTCGTGAAGTACTGGAACAGACTGCCCAGAGAAATTGCGGGTACCCCATCCCTGGAAGTGTTCAAGGGCCTCTGAATAACCTGGTCTAGTGGAAGGTGTCCCTGTCCATGGCAGGAGTGTTGGACTAGATGATCTTTAAGGTCCCTTCCAGTCCAAACCCTTCCATGATTATAGGAACCCAAAATCAGGAACAAAACCTGACACAACTCTCTATGCTAAGCTCATAGCCCGATGTAGCCTTTCCCATTGTTCAGCTGCAGTAACAAACAGCATTTCCTGACAGGTAACATGAACTGGCAAAGGATCTGACAGAAGGTGTAGCAGCAGCTTCTGCCTTTCCTTGAACTAAATTTACAAATGGGTTTCCCATTTCCTCATTGTACATATAATTTACAACCCCAACAGCTTTGTCCTTCTTACTCTACTTGGTTTTTTGGTTTTGTTTTTCGTTTCTTTTTCTCTGCAGGTAAAGTATAAGGTGTCCATTTCCTCTTTCCATTTTTTGGTTCCCTCATACCCTTCTTGCACCATGATTTAGCTATGATTTATTTTGCTATCCTGTTCCAAACAGGTGTCTGTTTTCTGGCTGCCCCTGCAAACATAGTTCCAGGGACCAGATGGTAATAGTTAGCTGCCTTCTGCACCTGCATGGATGAGAGCAGATCTGAAGAAGCTCTGCTGTATGTTGAGTAGCTCAGAGCAATATTTAGATGACCCTGTGGTTAAAATAAGTAGCCAACTGTATCTGGCTTGGCACTGAAACTCTTGTGATCATTAGTGGAGCTGAATTAAAGACAGAAAATGGATTTAGGAAAATAAAGGCAGGACAATTTGGCACATCATCAGCCAAAAAGGCACCTCAGGAACACCAGCATGAATGAACAATACCTGCCCACATCCTTTCTGTCATGTTACAGGGTCTCTTGCTGCAATCACACAAATAAACTCATTTACAGTATTTCAAACAGAGTCCAGCTGTCAAGATTCAGCCAAGGGTTTGGGGACTTCTTAATTAAATGCAGTAAAGCAGAGTTAATTTTCCAAACATGCAACAGCTTCAACTGGACCAATCTAACCCTGACACAGGATAAGGAGGGTGTGGGAGAGAGATTTGAAACCTGAGGTTTTTGAAAGAGATAATTACCCTGAGAACTAGTGGGGTAAAAAGAGAGGGGGAGAGAGAAAAGGACAGAAAGAGAGGTAAGGATTAAAAGGGGAACTAAGGAGTATTCTTCACATTCATGCAGCATAAATGTGGGAGACTGTTACTGAAAGAAACAAAAAGGCTGGATGAGGCTTTGAGCCCCCTAAAAAAACCCCAAAAAACAAAAACCCAACAAAAATGAAAACAAACAAGAGAACAAAAATAATTCCAAACAAATCAGTGAAGTGTAAGAACATTATGGAAATAATAATTAGAAATTTCAATCCAGGAAAAAGCTTTACACTGGAAAACAGGTTCATTTATTCAAAAGCTCTTTCTAGACATGTTTTGAGACACAAACTGAAGCAGGAGGTCTCTGACTGGTGCAGATCAACAGCAGTTCTAGGCATACAGGTCAGGCACAGCAGAAGAGGCAGGTTCAAGGGGTTGGGAAAGTCCCATCTCTAAACCAGATCAACAAGGTTCACAGGAAAAGATTCCTACCTCCACAGGCACTTTTCCCTACATTTTTTCATGGAAGCCTTTGCCAGCTCTTCTGTGCTGAACATTGAGGAGGTTAATCTCTTGGTGGGATTCAGGGAGTTAAACACTTCTTGGTGGGATTACTGCTCCCGGGTGATTGTCACAGCACTGTAGAGCTTGCTGGGAGCTAGCAGCAATGTTGGGTACCTCACAGTCTCAAAGTCAATGATTAGAGGCTTCAGGTACTTTTCTTGGAGGCATAATAACACATGAGCATGTCAGCAGCTCTCTGCACAGCATGAAGGACACCTCCTCTCTGGCATATATATATTTTCTTTGTAATTAAAAAGAAGAATGCAACACAACAACAACAAAAAAAAAACCAAAACAAAACAAAACTGTCAAATAAATAATATATGATCTTTTTAAGACACTACAAAACACCAGTAGCATACACTGGCAAAAGTGTGCAGAGATTCATTAACGCAGGGTTGAACTTTATATTTCAAAGGGCAATTCCATAAAAGCAGGTACTTTCTCCTAACTGCTACACTTTAGAAATTCACTGCCAAAGTAATCACTCTTTAGATTTGAGACTCATATTATTCAGTGGGAGAAAATAAATCTCTCTAAGAGTTCTGTTAGCAGAGAGGAATTATAACTCTTTAGAGGTATTACTGATTTCAATATTAATAACACTATTCCACAAATCTATTTTGCTAATAATCTTCTGAATCTGTGATCAAAATTTTAAGTCAGGTATTTCTTTTCAGACCCCATAGTTTTCTAATTCCAGGGAGAGAAGATTCTATTAACATTTCTTCAAATCCCTGTTAAGAATCACCTCACGTACAGAAAAAATAAGTGCTTTGTAAAGACTGATAGGCTCAAGTAGTTTTTCCTGTATTAGAGCTGAATAATATTTAAGACTTTCTTATCTTGAAATTACTTTTTATCATAGAAAATCTAAAAACCCATCACTGCAATTCTGTTATAGTAGAAACAAGCAATTTCACTCATAATTTTCTCACACAATTTAAAACCTATGCATTTTTTCCACTTTAGTTATATGTAAAATTTATGGTCATTTTTAACCCGCTGATCACTTTGTTGGCACATTTGCTTCGTAGGATTCCTGCTTTGGGGTTTTTAAATGCTATTTTTATGCCAGAAAACATGGCTTGAGGGTAGACACTGCCCAAGAGTGATTTGATCCTCATGGAATTTATGAAAAATGTTATTGGAAAGGACAGGATACTAATACATTATAAGAATCTGTATAGACTGGAAATAGAACTGGTAAATATGTTAAGTCTCAGACTCTTGGGAAAGGACTGAAGGCAAAACTATTTATTCCTTTTAGTTATAAAGAAACTACTCGAATTTTTTTTTCATCCTTTGCTTTGTGCTGCCAAGAAATCTTGTGATGTTACACAGCAAACTAAATCTGGGGATTCATGTTTTCATGGGAAATACACAACAATGAGCCAGACCATGCATTTGGTCTTGGGTAAAACCAAAGGGCTATTTTGCCAAGTGACTCTTGGAAATTGTCAGCAGAAAGTTTTGGAAGGACTATAAGGGTATGTAAAATGGTTTGTCATGCATCTTGAGTACATGCATTCAACAGGAATCTGGAAATGTCTCTTTAAGACCCACCCCTATTAATGTGACTAATTTAATGAATCTTTGAATAAACTGATCTCCAGTGGAGACTAGCTCTTTATCATGCATTGTAGGAAATACTGAATAATAATACCACACAATATAGTATTTGTTATATATCTGCAATAACTTATCTCTAGTTCTGTATTTTTATGCCTTCTCTGTGTGTGACACTGACATAAAATGGTCAAATGCAATTTTTAGCTTTGTAGCATTTGCTTCAATTTTGGATTAGCAGGCAATTTAAAGGTGTGTGTGATTGTCCCTCCTTCGCAAGGCTACTCGTATAAGAGAAAAACAAATAGCTCATCAATAATTGTCAAAGAGGTGCAGAGTAGAGGAGAATGAAGGTGTAATGAAGCTTGGAAGAGTCCTTACCTTTCAGAAAGCAGTTCTTTCAAGGACTCCTTTCTTCTTCTTCTCCCTCAGCAATATGCACTCTTTCTTTCCCTCATCCACATCCTAATTGTGAAGATCTGTATACCAAGGGTTCAACATCCACAAGAAGGAAGGATAGAGCAGAAGAAGTTATTTGTACCTCCTATTTCAAAGTGCAGGAGGAAGGCTGGACCACAAGCCAGAGCCACAACTGCCAGAATTATCTTAGGTCAATACTTTAAGGAGCCAAGGGACATTAGAGACACTGGCACATGCCCCTAACCCTTCCCTCCCCACAGGCTTCTCCTGACCAAGGGACACTTTGCCACCTATTCCAGATGAGATCTTACTAGCCATCATTCTTTCCCCCTCACTACTACAGCCCCTTCCTTAGTCAATGGGCTCCTGAATGCCAGCTACTCCTCACTCCATGTTTCAGCTATGAGGGAAACCATTCCTCTGAAAAACAGGGCATTAGAGATGGGGGAGAGAACTTAAAGGGCTATAAAGTATTTGGACACAACACAGACCAAAATGCATTTTTCCCATGGTGCTTTCAGCCCAAAGATTACATTTGGCTGAACCAAAAGGACTGAGAATTAGTTCAACTATATCAAATGAGATCTGTTCAGCTCATATCTGCAGAGCTGCTCCAGGCTGACACTGGTAGGACCAGAAGCAAAAACTCAGGGCCATAATGTTTACTTTTCTGGCTGAAATTATTAATTATTTAGAAACAAGTCTATCACAGGCAGAGCATTTCCTTCAATTAATTCAAATTAACATTTTGTTTATAGCAGAGAGTAAGCCTTTTCCTTTTCATAGTTCAAAGTGAACCATGGGGGTTTTAAATAGGCCTCCTGGTGATTTAATTAAAAGATAAATATTCATTCAAAAAAAGAAAAGAAAAGTAGAGAAAGAAGGAAAAGCTACAATTAAAAAAGTGGTAGATGTGAGGAAAAGGAGTTTGCTTAATAAGAAGTGAAAACAGAAGTGACTAACAAAAGTGTGTGAATTCAGCCAAAGAAGAAATGAAAGAAGTTCTGAATGTGAAGAGGAGTTAAAGAGTAAACAATGCATATCTTGTTTTGTACACACAGGTGACATGACCAAGTGAGGGACAGATCCACCAGGGATTAGTTGGCTTTGTAGGGTGGAGCAGCAGAGCTGTGGTTCCCCAAATTGTTGCTGTTCACCAAAATACAAGACTTCAGCACACAAAAAATCCCACCCTACTGTAGGGTAAAAGGCTGACCAAAGCAAGGTTCATTACAAGAGCCAGGATCCCAGCTGATGAGCCTTTGGAAGCCAATGCCAGATCCTGATGGGGGAGTAGGTAAGCAGCCAAGCCTGATGCACGTTATGTGCATGATAGCCTTGTGCAGGGATGGCCTCTACCACACTGTGACAGCAGAAGTGGAGTATGAAGTAAAGTGGACGGAGATTGCCAAAGACAGGAGATGGGATGGAATCTTATCGGAATGAAAGTTACAGGGTATGTCCTGGTGCCAAGGTCTGTCCCTTGGGCACTGCACATGGCACAGGTTGATCAAAGACCACCACAGTGCTTCACAGCCTGAAGCTGTGCTGTACTTGCTGAGCTCCATCTGCTTGTGAGGAAGCAGGAATGATGAGCAGCACCAGCCTCACATTGGTGTGCTGAGATAAAGTTGCTGTTGTGCTGCCAGAAGCTTGCCCACACTGATGCCTTGGGAATTCTGACCTGGAACAGAGATTGGACAGAGCTAGGGAATAAGTAAGTATTTATTGAAAGGCCTTTAGGGTACACCTTGGGCAGGACAGGAGCCTGACAGGACTACACCCAAAGTGGACTCAAAATGGTCACAAAATGGATAACCAGCCACAAGGTCTCACACTTTTATAAATTTTGGTCCATTTGCATTTTGGTCCATATTGGGGTTTAATTATCCAATTACAGCTTCAGGTTATGAAGTTCCATCCTTCTTGTTTTCTCTCTTCAGTCCACTGTTGTTTATGCTTTTGGGCCTAAAATTTGTAACCGTCACCCATGGTCTTCACCAGGAAAAGGATTTGTTTTATCTACCTACTCTGTGAAGAGAGTTCACTGACACTTAATATGAGGCTCAGAACTACACCCCTAGGCAGCACAGAATCTGAAAATATGAAAGCTAAAACTTAAGACATCAATACCACAGCCTGTACCAGCAGCAGCATGGGGGTGAATCCTTCCACTTCTGCCTCTGCTCCCTGGAGAGCTTCAGGTGCTCCATCATGATGCATTTTCCTGCTGTCAGAGCTCCACCTCTACAGTGATGCTGCTGCTGAGCCAGCCACCCTTCAGTTCTCTCTGGCATGTAATTATAATTGCCAGTAATTTCAAATGACTACAGAAAATTGTGTTTCGGCTGACAATACAGTTATGAAGTAAGTGTTCTCCTAGCTCACATTCTTTTAACTGCTTAGTTTAAAGATTTTCATCTCTTAAAAACCACACCTGACATCCTATTATTTCATATTGACCATTGAGTGTTCACAAAAACCTGTTCCATTTCACTGCTTCCTGATGATACAAGTCACTGATATCCTGTCTCTCCTTTTGTTTCAGTCTCCAGATCCTAAACAGTCTTTTCAATTTTAACACAGAGAAATTATACTGGCCCAAAAATGAAAATTTTCAAGCACCAGTGGTCATAACAACTGTACACTCAGCTCAAAAAACTATGTCTGAAATATATTTTGTCTTTCTGTATGGTATTTGTTGCTAGTTGAATTAAATAATGAATTGCAATTAAAAAAAAAACAACAAAACAAACCCCAAAAAACCAAACAAAATCAAAAACAACAGCAAATGGAAGAGAATTGATGTATTGTCAATATTAAATTGCAGTGGTGAACCTGAAATTTAAGTCCCTGCCACTCAATACAATCACTAATTATTAAGGATGGGGGGGTTTCCATCCACCACCGTGTCTGTGGATGTCCTTGACCAGATCCAGCACATGATGTTGAGCTCTGCTGGGAATGCTCCCTTTGAAGAGCAGCTATGATAAATACAGTGTGAATAAAACAAATGGGCCCTATGGATTTAGAAAGCTGAGGTATTTCTGGTCCTATCCACTGAGTATACACTCTGTAACTGGGTTTGGATTATGTCAGCAAACAAGCTGATTTTCTCATTGTTTTTCACAGAAAGAAAGGTTTCTTCTAGAAATGTAATAAAAATGTTAACAGGAAGACCCCACCTACCTGAATATTCCCTGCTCTAAAACATTTTTCCACAAGGACACTTCCACATAGCTTCCATTAACATCAGGGGAAGGTAAGCACATATGGAAACATGCAACTTACAGCCTGAAGAACTGTAACATGCATATACACTTACACGAGAATATACAGTCTTCACACCTCCACCCAGAAAGTGGAAATTTAGCAGAACAAGGACATTAAAAATCCTAACTTATCTTGTCAGGAGCTCCAGACAATTTTTCATTCTCTGTCTCTTGGAAAAGAGGGTTAGGAAACAGTTTTATAACTTGGGTGGGGAGAAGCTGTTGGATTGCAATAAAGATTCTGGGCTGATGAAACAGCTCAGCGTTTCTGAGTTCCTGTCTCGCTGGTTATGATGTGGTTCTGCTCATGAGTATCCCAGCTGAAGCTCAGGATGGCAGCAATAAGTTTCAAAGCCTTAGGGTCGTTGCCAAGGAAGTGGAGTGTTCTCAGAGAGAAAATGAGAGAACATAGTTGTCTCTAGTGTTCATATCTTCAGTCTTACTGCTGTGACTGCAGGAGCTGGTGGAATGGCTATACCTGAGAAAGCCAAAGGCTGGGGCTCACTTTGAAAAGACTAGTTTGGCCATGAGGGATTAATATAAATGTAAGGTTCAGATGTATTTGATAAAAAATTAGTCCCTGAACAGCCTAAAACTGAGCTTCCAATAAAATAAAGAATTTTTCTGATTTTTTACAGAAAAATGTTACTTTTTCATCCAATAAACAAAATCTTAAAACCTGGATATTCCAATAGAAAATGAACTTTAATTGAAGAAAATGGCAGTTTCAGTGATTCAAGCTTTTATTTGCCTAGATGAGTCTAAATCTTCAGTTGGAATATGTTTCTGAGACATCCTGTGAGATTCTCTTGAAACATATGCTCCTTTTCCCTCTAAACAAGACTGTGTTGCATCAAATAATTTTGCTTCTAAAATTTTGACCTGTGGGAGGTAGAGTAAGCTTTTAGGTATCTGAAACAGAACTCTGATAAGCCAAACCAAAATCTTTTATCTTTCCACCAGAAGGCTGAATGATCAGCTACACAGCACCTTGGAACTGTTCAAAGGCTTTTACTAACTGGTAATATAAAGATCAGAGCCAGTTTGCCTACAATTATATTCAAAAGAGAAGATACACATCAAATCCAGACAGCTGGAAAAAAAATCTCTAGGCTGTATAAGTGGAAGCCACAATGCTTGAAGCAGCTTTTCATATCTTTCACCTCTACAAAATTTTCTTGTCTTCTAAACTCTCATATGCTGCAGCCTCATGGAAACCTTTATATTCAAATACATATTTATATACCTACCCTGCCAAAGGTAATGTTAGGACTCCAAAAGAAATGGATAACGATACAAGTTTGAATTTGTTGCCAGTCTGTTGCAAGCATGAAAAGGGAGCTTTCTCCTTTCTGCCATCGATGTTCTGGTTTTGTCTGGGGTAGGGTTAGCTTTGCTCACAGTGGATGTATGGAGCTACCCTTTGGGTTTGTGCTGGTGTAACAGAGGGATGTTTGTTATTGCTGAGCAGGGCTTACACAGAGCCAAGGCCTTTTCAGATCCTCACCCCACCCCACCAGTGAGGGGGCTGGGGCTGCACAAGGACCTGGGGGGGAACACAGCAGGGACAGGTGACCCCATGTGACCAGAGGGATATCCCAGACCATATGGAATCATGTTCAGCTCTTAGACCTGGACAAAGAAGGATGAAGGGGGGACGCTCAGAGTGTTGGCATTCCTTGTCCCACATCACCTGTACATGTGATGCAGCAGAAGTTTCCTGGGGGTGGCTGAACACTGCCTACCCATGGGAAATGGCGAATGCACTCCTTGTTTTAGTTAGCTGGTGTACAAGGATTTTGCTTTCCATATTCATCTCAACTCAGGAGTTCTCTTACCCTTCTGATTTTCTCCCCCATCCCAGAGAGGGAGTGAGCCAGTGGCTGTATGGAGCTTGGTTGCCAGCTGGGATTAAACCACAACAATTGTGTAGATGTTTATCAGAACAATGCTATTTATCCTGAAGAATCAAGGTATCATAAAATACTACCATTGCCTTCCCTTCACCATCACTTCCCTGAAAAAGCTATGGGATTAGACACAAGGAAAAGTACAAGGAATCTTCATAACATGTCAGTGATTTAAAACACCTTTCATGCACTTTTGATGGTAGAAATGAATGCTGCTAAAAATTACATGCACATGATGTGTGGGGATACTGCTGAGTTTTGTTCATCTATGACGGCAATGCAGTGTATTCAAACTGCCTGACTCCTCTCAAAATGATTCACTCTTATTTAACTAAATCTGAAAGAAACTGTGTGGCAGTACATGCATAATAGATATTAGGGCATTCAAAAAAATCATGCATATACATTACCTAAAAGGCAAACACACATCAGCCAAGCAAGGCTAACAATGATTAATCATATTCTCATTTCCATCTATCTTCCAAGTTAATATGGTGGCAACATTGCTATTATCTGAAACTGAGCTAAGTCCACAGCACTGCCTGCTGTGATTATTGATGAGCTGTGGCTTGATAAATATTTTAACTCTTGGTAAAGCCCAATGCACCCTGAATTTAAATAACACTCCACTTTTCTCAAATCTTCATACAGGCTAGAAACTGCAGCTCATGAGACTATGCACAAAGTTTGATCTACTGGTCAGACACAGCCAGAGCAGTGCAGGGCAGAAATCTGCTTGGTAGAAATGCCAGTGCCTTCTCCAAAGATAATGTAATTGATAAGACCTTAGAAAGGACTATTTTGATCACTGTGCACAAATCTTTGTCTAAGTGCTCTGAAAACATTTTAATGCTTTCCACTACCTTCCCATTACCTGGATGGACAGGGAATGAAATATTCTCCCACTTCACTGGCAGCTGTGATTACACCCCAGTACAGTGAGAGCATGTTTCCTTGGCCTGAGTTGCTGTAACTCTGCCCTGCTGTTTTAATAACTTTGTGAACATCATTGTAGCTTTCTGCAGATTGCCAGACAAGGACCATCATATTCCTAGCCCTGGTGCTGACCTCAGGGACCACTCAGTAGCCTGGGGAAATCCCTTACTGGAGCTCCACTTCCAGTCATCTCTGTAGAGTGGTATGGTGAAAGAAAACAAACTGAGCAGCTTTGGGGAAGTTTGGAAACATGTTTATGCTTAGTTGTGGCAGATACTGCTGACCAGGTCTCCTCTCAGACTCCCACATCCCCTGAGTAAAATGTTTTGTGCTGACCACATTACATGCTGCAGGCACCTCAAGTTTCCCTGTGAAATCCTTTGCAAATTTCAGAATTCCCTTCTTTACTTCCTGTCTCTGTAAGCCATGTCAGAGGCCACATAAATAACTTGCCATGGGTCAGTGACCACGACTTAACACAGTGAGTCTGCATAGATAAATAAAATGCATACCTAAATAGAAAATAACAGCAGCCTATGTATGTGCCCAAGATGCAGCAGACCACGGCAGATTTCCAGAGGAAGGAATTGCCCTGAGGCAATGCAGGTTACTTCTGGAACTCAAAATGTTTTGAGAAAGTATTATATTCTTCCCATGGTTTTGCATTTTTTCTGAGTCCTTTCTAAATGATGGGATATTGAACAAGACTGCCCTGATGCAACTCTTCATCCACTGCTGTTCTGCTGGCTGGGACAGGTGATCACCTCTGGATCTCCCATTGGAATGGACCAGATTACCATTGTAGGTACCTTCCTACTAAGATAGTTCTGTCCTATCCTATCGTATCCTATCCCAAAAAGGTGCCTACTCTAAAAATTGGTGCTTGTCTGTGATTCCCCTGGCTGATTTCCTCACAGTTTCTGATCCTCCAAACTTTGTCACCACTCATCAGGGCACTATTCATGCCTCTTCTTTCTCCTGGAAAGGGAGCTCGTTCTCCAAATTAATGTATTTTCCAGCCAAAGTCCCTCAAATTCAAAAACCAGAAATTAACCTCCATCAAAAAGGAAAATGTGGAAGTGCAGCAATCCTACATAGTATGGAGCCCCAAGATCAGAGGGCAGCCTCGAATACCCATTCATGGCACATCAGTTTTGCAGTATCAACCAGAACTCATGAGAAACATTCCAATATTCATAACTATCACTTCTTTTTTTTTTTTTTCCCCTGAAGGAGTTTAAGAGTTACGCCCTACTAAAGAGTTTAGCTTGTAATACTTCAAAGCATTTTATCTTCCCCACTTTACAGGAACAAATGCAGTATGCCACATTTCCCAGCAAAATAAATGAACTCCATCTAGCAAAATGAAGTATATGTCTTCAGTAAAAAGAGGAATTTCCCTTTGCCCTTCATTAATTATCTGAATCCTAACCAAAGAATCCAGTGGTTTATGTAAAATTGGGTAATGATTGGGATTTGAACTCTATTTCCACACAGCTGGAGAACATCTTCTCTTTTCCTCATCCAAAAAAATAAAAGAAAAAATCAGAAATGCCATCTCTGTTCTGCTGCTTGTTTCATCAGTCATTCCCATTTGTGTTAATTCTAGCTGACTTCTTCAGCAGGGTTCAAACAACACAGTTCCGGCTAATTCCATTATTCAAAATGCACTTATAAACACTTTATTCAGATGACAGGATGGGGTTGTTACAAAGTATTTATTTAGCCTTCTAACATCCACAGTGCCATGGTGGCATGGGACCAACACGGATAAATCTATGTGACCCCAGTTGCTGGCACAAGAGTAAAAACTGTCAGGGGACAGGAAAAAGTGTTGCCAGATTGTGCTGCTCTCCAATAAAGAGACATAGTCAGCAGGGGTTTTTTTTGTAGAAGTGTCTCTAAAGAGAAAATATCTTTCTGAAAATGACTCGAGAGAAGTAATATTAATTTTTCTATGACTTTTTGATCTACCGCTAAGAAGGCAGGTAGTCCCTAATTTTCCATTTTGTGTTCAGCATTGTGGTTTAGATTGATAAAAAAATAGCATGTACCTGCATGAGCTACTATGGTACATAACAGGGACAGCAGTCTAGATCCCCCTGTATTCCTCTTTTCTCAAAAGCACAGTGTTCAGGGGAGGACACAGTGCAGATTGCTAGGTCCACCAAGAGTGGAATGGGCATAAAGAACCTGAGACACATTTCCTGTGCCAAAACACACGTACAATTACTTTAAAAATGGTCCAAACTCAACGCAGATGTTTAAATACAATTTTAAAATGTTTTGTTGAGACAACTGCCTCTTAAAAACTTTTTTCTTACAGAATGTTTTACTGTTGCTTTTAGAGCTAGTTTTTGCATTTTTTAGCAATTTAGGGTTACATAGGTATGTTGAAGTATGAGGGGGTTTTGTTTTTAACAGAAAAATCCAGTTTATAGATCTGTTGGAAAACATCAGCTTCCTTAGAGTCATTAAGGAGGATTGTGTATTACTTAGGTCACAAATTACATTCTTTCAGCAGCTGTTGAAATTAGGAGATCTTCTAAGTCAGTCAAAAATATCCTCCTAAGGTAAATTTTCTGTACTGAGCAGAACTGAATAGAATTTTAATGTTGAGTATATGTAAAATGAAAAAGAATAAATCTTAATGACATTATTTCCCCCACAAATATGTATACAATAGTGGCACATTTCTCTTAGCCTAGCTGTTTTCCAAAAATAAGCAAACAGTTTCACACAGACTCTGCTTTGAATTTCAAAGGCAGTGATGGAAAAGGGAGCACTAGATACCATATGTTTTTGCACAGAACTTGTTGAACACTCTCTAAGAAAAATAAAGCTATGTCATTAAGGATTTCTGCCCTTAAAAAAGATATACATTTCCAGCCATTTCTAAATTTCGCTTATGTCACAGACAGCTCCAAGCCTTATTATGTTGATTTTGCTGGACAAGGGGTTTTTAAAATGTGGTTTAGTAATGCCAATCAGTACCCTGATGGGCAAATAAAGCTATAGGAACAAAATCATAGACTGCATCTATATATACGATTTGAACCTGAGCAAATATTTCCACACAGCCAAATCATTTAACCCACCAGAATTCAAATTGCCCCTGTCTCCAGAACAGCTAAATGATGTGGTTAATTCAAAATAATTTTCACCAACCACACTTTGATTTGGCTTCAGAATAACTTGAGATAGTTATGTGTGAGTGTCCAAAATGTACTCTTTTGTATTATAAAACCATATTCACATGAGGCAATTGCCTTGAGTTGAACTGGATACAATCATCATATAAGGTATTAGAGGTGAAAGTAAAGATGTTAATATAAACTGAAACAATAAACCAGACATCATGCCATTTAAACTTACTTTCTTTTCTGAAAGATAGCAATGCCAAAAAGAGTGCAAGACTTTTTCATTGAGGTGACTGACATTAGTGGGATGTGGGAGTTCAGATTTCAGACTTCTCATCATAACTTTCCTAGATTTATTTACATCATGGGAAAATTCAGGACCGCTGAAGGTCACCTAGCTCAATTTCCTCCTCAAGCAGTGTCAGTTATGAATTAAATCAGGCCAGGTCACTCATGGGTTTATCATGTACAACATTGTTCTACATTGATTAAATACTGTGTATAAGCTTAAATAAAAAAATCTAATTGAAAAATCAGATTCCAACAAAAAGAACCTCAAACCCAGCAAACCATACCAAACATTTTAAATCATCAATTCATATTAAAAGGGGTGTTCCTTAATGCCTGCTGCCTCTGTAATAATTTTGTGGTGATGCCAGTTGCCATTTCTTTACTGGCAGTGATGGCAGATCCTTTGCTGTCTGGGGCCTGAGGTGAAGACTTAAGCTACATTTTTTTCTATGCTCTTCAGGATCAGCCACAGATAAGATGCAGCTGAGTGGTGTTTCTTTGGAAAACAGCTTGAATGATGCTTACAGAGTGAGAATGAAAGGAGAAAATTGCATCAGATATGCAGCACTTCAAAAACTTCTGATAGCATTAATTCAGTTTACGTAAGTCCTGACACTATTCAAATCCATGCAGACTAGGAATGGACCAGATGCAAAACACAGATTCCCCACCAAGCTCATTTTGTAGAGTATGGGGATCTGAACTATGAAACTGTTCTGATTTGGGACTTGGGAGGTTTCTAGGAGGTGCCCCCTTTTCTGCTTTGGTCAGAACTGACCAGGATTGGCCAATCTTGCAAAGCCAACAACAACATAAATGTTTAACTTCTGTCACTGTGCTCTGAGGAGTTACCAGGCTTACTTATGGGATATCAGAAACCTAACTCAAAACCTGAATTTCCAGTTTCAACTCTCATTTGTCCTCAGCTTAAAGCCAAATGCCTGTTCAACTCTAATCTATCTGAAAGCTTTAGCTCTCTTCCAAATATTTCAGTATTCTATCCACTCCTGAAATACAAGTTCTATCTTCCTCAACTTGCAGTAATGATGTTGGTTAAAATGTGCATTAAGCATTTGGCGTTCAGTCCTGCAGGGTAAGCAGATCCTGCAGCATTCACCTAGAGTTTTACAAACACAGCTTTCCTCTGTCTGCCTTTAATGCACTCCCAAAGCTTTTTGCAGCTCCAACAACGATGCAGCAGATGAAAGCTAATGGTTTCCCTTTCCCACTGCATGTGGGAAATACGTAAGTCTCCTTACACTGGAAGTGTTGTGTTGCACTGTCACAGGGGATAGAAGTAAGTCTCACTTCAGCCTGAAGCATTTCTTTCAGACATAATAAGACATCTAAAAGTCAGGGTTTCAGAGGGGTATAAAAAGCATCTTTGTGCTTACCACTGTCGTCTTTCACTATCTAGAGTTGCACAATCAGTCCTAACTGTCCATACACCAGGCATTAAAATGCCACCCTGTGTGCAGGTGCTTGCCTTGGGGACACAGTGAGCATCACCATCCAGCCTGGATTCTGTGAGTCTGACCAGTGAGAACCACCCACACTCTCACTGAGCCAACAGATAAAATCTCATGCTGTCTCTTTGCCTTGTCCTCCTGAGCAGGAGCACCCAGACACAGGAAGCTCAGCAGAAAATCTCAGCAGAGATGATAACATTAGGAGGGAGTGGTTCTCAAGCCATCCAGCTGTGGACTTTCTGAAGCATCAAGCACTTACTTCTGTAGTGAGAGGTGGGAAGAACAAGTGTCATACTTTTCTCTGCTGCACATTGGTGTAATAGAGGAAGGGATTTTTCTGTTAGCTCTCACTTCACTTTCTTGACAGGCTGCAGCTGTGGTAATGAGTGGATTTCAAGGTGAAAGAGGTGTCTGAGAGCTTTTGAAAGTCTCAGCGAACCCTTATCTGCCTACCCTTAAAAATACAGGCCAAGGTCATGGGGCCACCAAGCTGGCAGACTCGCTCTGGGGGTCACCTCTGAACCACACTCATCAG